>JABXWE010031401.1:0-13301 GCA_014611495.1 Limonius californicus
TTTTGTGATGTTAATAACTTACACACAACAATTGTTAGCAATATTATAAACGTATTAGATAAGTATTGTCCACTAAAAAAAGTAAAAGTCAAAAATAGCAATGTACCTTGGATAAACAAAGAAAGTCAGAATTTATGTAAGGAAAGAAATAATGCTTATAAAAAATTTAAATTTACAAAAAATGAAGACGATTGGAAAAACTACAAAGACAAAAGAAACAAGGTTGTTGCTATCATTCGGAAACAGAAAAAAGAATACTATGAAAACGCCATAGATAAAAATAGAGGTAACCCGAAAAAAATGTGGCATACTCTAAAACAATTGCTTGGCAGTAATAGTATGAAAACCAGCAGGAAGATATCATATGATAACAAAATTTATAAATTAGAAACAGATGCTGATAACTTTAACTTGTTTTTTATTAAAAGCATCGATGACATTGTTACTAAAAATAAAAACTGCAATCAATGGCAGGCCAACGATTTACGTCCAGTACAGTGTTCCTTTTCTGTTTTTGAACCAATTACAATAAATCAGTTGAAAACACTTATTTTTGGCTTAAAAAATAAAGTAGGAGTGGATGATATAAATGTGTTGTTACTGAAGAAATTGTTTGATGTTGTAGCTTACCCATTACTAAATCTTATTAATACATCTTTAAGGGAAGGAGTACTACCGGGGGCATTAAAAACTAGCACTGTAATACCTATACCAAAAGTTAACCATGCTACAAAATTTGAAGACTACCGTGGTATTAACATTTTACATACTATAGAAAAACTTATAGAAATTGTTGTTCAAAAGCAGTTAATAGGGTATCTAGAATCTAATAAGTTAATATTTAGTAGGCAATCTGGATTTAGAAAAAATCATTCTTGCGAAACGGCATTGCAATTAGTAGTAAATGAATGGAAAAAGTCCTTGGATAATAGTGATTTTGTTGTAGCTTTGTTTATTGATTTCAAAAGAGCGTTTGAGACTATTGACAGACCAACATTATTGCGCAAATTAAGTTACTATGGGCTGAATGGTACAGTCCTACAGTGGTTCAGTAACTATTTAATTGATCGATATCAAATTACCAAATATGAAAATGAAAATTCAGTACCTTTGGAAAATAAACATGGAGTACCACAAGGCTCTGTATTAGGTCCTTTGTTATTTATTATCTATGTCAATGATATCTGCAATGTTATAAATAACTGCAATATTAAATTATTTGCAGATGATACCCTTCTATATGCGTCTAGTCAAGATCCCTCAGATGCAGTTACACTAGTTAATAACGACTTAAAAACTTTAATTCCCTGGCTCAACGCTAACAAAATTCTTCTTAATGTTCAAAAAACCAAAGCTATGATAATATCTACAAAAACAAAACTGAAAAATTTTGAAATTAGCAAACTTAAACTGTGTATTGACGATAAATGCATAGAATGGGTATCGGAAATAAAATATTTAGGAATTATTATTGATAATAATTTAAATTTTAGTAATCATTTTGAACAACTATGTAAAAAAATAAATAAAAAATTGGGTTTTTTAAGAAGAACTTCCAAATACGTTTCCGTGTACAATAAAATCACTATATACAATACAATAATAAGACCCCATTATCAGTATTGCTGCTCAATATTATTTTTGTTAAATGAAATGCAGAAAAATAGACTTCAAATTCTTCAAAATAGGGCTATGCGTATTATCTTGAACTGTAATAAATACACTCCAATAAATCTCATGTTGAAGACTCTTAATTGGCTGTCAATAAATGAGGTAATACATTTGTATACCATGGTTTTCATATATAAAATCAAAACAAAGAAATATCCTGAGTATCTTGCGCTACAAAAGAACCAGGACGTTCATTCATATGCTACACGAAGTAATGCAAATTTTAGACCAGAACGCGCTAACAAAACAACAACAAAAAATTCGGTGTTTTATGAAGGAGTAAACGCGTTTAATGAACTTCCTACTGAAATAAAAGAATCTAAGTCAATAAAACAATTTAAATCAAAATATGTAAAATTTTTGGAAGGAAAAAGATAGGAAAACGGCAGGGTAGTTGGATGATGCCACCCGGTGCTCTTCAATTGTTAAATTTAAGTTTTAAAATGTTTTCTATATATTGTTGTATGTCTCCCGCTTTTTGTTATATGTTACAGTCCTCAATTGTGATATGAATGTTAAGTTAAAATGTTGTGTAAATATGTTTTTGATATGTATGTAAATATGTTTTTTTATATATTACCCAGTTATTCAATAATCATGTATGATTAAACAAAATAAACTACTACTACTACTACAATTAGCTACGTACACCCCCAATACAGTAATAGCTTCTGTCAAACCAAACTTCAATTCTCTACCGGTCTAGCTCTCATAGGGTCTCTGGGTCGCTCAATAATTATAACTCCATACCTTCATATCACCTTCGTACCACGTTGTCATAATCTCTACCAGTATTCAAATAAAAGATTCCAAGTTCCCAACAAAGTCCAAGTTTAATAGCTTTATAATATTACAATGCCTTAATATAAACCATACCAAATTAACATTTGTTATTAAATGATTTAGAATTATAAATATAAGCTCGGATTACAGTGTTTCTCAAACACATCCGCCGCTTTTCATCTTTCTAAAAAAACAACTCTTCAATTATTTTTTTCCATCTCCCCGACAACCCTGCCATCTGGCCAATTAAAACATTTCAGGAATCTTATTTGTCCTATGCCAACGTTTATTCTAAAAATAGAATAAACATTCCTGTTTACATGCTTTGATGTGCCAGTCATTATTTTATAAACCAAGTAAGATTAAAACATAAGTAACACAAATTACAAAATCCTGTTGAAGTAAGACATCAGCACTGGTATATCACCACAATATATATATATATATATATATAACTATTTCAAGTGTTTTTGATTACATTTAACATAAAATAGTCACGTTAAAAAACATTAATATAGTACTGCAAATAATGTAGCAACATAAGCATACTTGTTTTTTTTCATTATAAAGAAAATTCGTGTATCATAAAACGGATGATTAAAACACATTACAAAAGACAACACTGTGTAGTGACGAGAAGATTTTCAGTACCTACAATAATAAACACATGTTTTCATTCGCTTTAAAACTTGCTTCATCGCTACAAACCATTTCAGGGAGATATTCCCATTGGGGTTAACGACTGCCAATATCGATAAATCGGTTTTATTGAATGTGGCCACAACTGTTAACATACATTGAAAACCTAAAAATTTTAGAGGAAATTAATAATAATTTGTATAAAAAGGATGTTTGTAGAAGTATATTTACACATGCGCTGTCTTAACCTAATAACAATAACAAGGTTGCAAAGAATTACAATTGCAATCAGGAATAAGATTAGCAACTTTCCAGAAGTAGTCAGCATGAACAGTAATAATAATAAAATTTAATTCTGTACATTCTGCAATGGTATCTTTGAATGTATCATTTGGCCATTCTTTTAGTGTACTGCACTTTGCTAAAGTGGTCAATTGTCTATAGTGTTTATTAAGTTGCTTTTGTTGTTATCTTACTAAAATCATAGAAAAATAAAGAAATGAATAAGTGATTCGCTTGTGAAATAGCTACTTTACTAATAACTTTAATATGTTGGCTATATTTAAAAATTGAAGCTGCTAGCATTAGCTACGTATTAAACTGAATAGTACGAAGTGCAGCTAGATACCTTTTGAAAACAATTTTCCTAACACGCTTCTGGTTCTTTATAATCAATTACTTGATACTCTGGTGATGACGTTTAAAATAATTTTTTGATAGAAAGTAAAACACCTGCTTACTAAACTTTGAACTATCTATGGCCATGGCTTTCTTTCACGTATGAATTAGTTTCTTTGCTGTTCTTACTCGATATTCGATGTGAACAGGTAGCCTGTGTTATTCAAGTTACGAATCTTTGATTTATATACCGTTATGATATGACTTTAAACAATATGTAATGGGTAGAAGGGCCAATATGGCATGTACTTAAAGTAATTTAATTGAGACCAATTTGCATCTTGCCGACATGAATTTGCCACCGTTCCTGGTTCTTCCTTTGAAACACCACGAAAGATAAAGAAATAAACCATAGATTAGATTTTTAATTTTTTGTGGGTTATCTTTTAGATCATTCATAAACTTTATCACAAACTATTTATTGAATTCAGGTCTGTGAATTGCATTGGCCATGTCCATTTTATAGATTTGAATTTTCCTCATCATCAATTTAAGTAGATTAGCTCTTGTAACGGTCCGCCCACGTGGTGGACGGTTGCCCGGTTTTAGCTCAGAGCCAGAAGTTCGTAATAACATGCGGAGAGACTGTAATGGATATAACAGGATTTATTCTATTTAAATGTTACAATTAAAAGCAAAATATGTGTGATTCTGGTGTTATAAAGAAAATAATAATATATTCCAAAAGCACGGTACGCCACTAGACGGACTAAGGAAGTCGGGTCACTGGCCAGGTAGAATGCGATCCAAGTGTGGGCCGCGCGCAGCATGTGTCTTGTATTTACATAAACAAATATGTTGCCACCTGGCAGTTATTTTAAATACATTTAACAGAATGCATTTCGAAAATTATTAATCGGAACCTTTGCAGTGTTCACACATTTACTAAACTACTAATCACCTGGCAGAGCGTCCCTGCAGGTTCAATGAACGTTTTTTTAAATCCAGCTGCTGGAAAATGTTCTGGGATTCGTAATTTCGCCGGTAAATGAATTTAAATGTTAGTAGGATATTGTAACAATAAAACATTATGGTAGGGTGAGTATTTGAAATTGTTAATGCCTAATTTTAAAAATACGCACAATCTGGCCTGACCGACTATCAAGTATTGTTAAATTAGTTCGGAAATTCCCAATTACGGGAAAATAGGAAAATCAAAGGTCAAATTAGCCTGGCCTGACCGGCTTATCAGACCTCTAATCTCTTATTTCTCTGGTCTGTTAACCCGATTGACACTAGTTGGCACAACCTCGGTTTGATTGCTTCTCTGGCGGCCTGGTAATTCTATTCTCGGCTGACTTTCTCGATGAAGCATTCGACTCATAATTAACCAATTTTGTGCAAGGATCCTGTATATATAAGCTGCCCTTTCCTTACGCGTTTCTCCGGCGTATGTTTAAACGCGATCATGAGTGCGTGGCGGAAAATAATTTAGAACTCCACTTACACTGCCGCAGACGCCTCTTTGCTTCCCGGAACCTTCGTTACACTCTATAACAAGTAGTAGTATCGTCCTATACAATTAACTTTTCTTCTTTAATTTTTCCCACCAGGTAGTATGTGATTCTACAGTACTGCGAGAGATTTTGTGATTTTATCAGTCCAGATACATGTAATACACCAACTTCCTCAGCAGACCTACAGGGCCATACAACGGTTGGATGTGTCATTATTGGTACACATTTATGAAAATTGTTCACCGAGATACCTTCTATTATGATTATTACCAATGTTGATTGATCATTAGGTAGTATCTCCTGCCACAGCACTGTGGTCATGACATGTGTGGATGTTTCTTGATCTCTATCAAATAGTGGCCTCTTTGCTTCTTCAAAAGCAGCCATCTTTTAAGTCCAAAACTGATCAACTTTTCTCTGACAGTGCAAGTACATATCTTAAGTTAGTAGTTTCGAACAATAATTATGTTAATTGGGTGGAATTAGAGCTCCTCTCTGCCAGGATTGTTACTCTTAATAGATCATCGTTTCGATATAATTAAGAAATTAATTCATATAAAGCGGCACATTCCAAAATGAACATAACAAAGTCCAGAAACAATTCAAGACTGCTGTATGTCAGATCTTCCCATTTGTATATTCTAAGGTAATGCCCAGCTTTATAATAAAGTATACGCCGTTTCTATGGCGACCACAATTAATAGCACCGTATTTAATTACAGGTCATAGGCAATACGAAACATACGAGTACAAGTGATCTTTTAATTTATTTAAATAACAACAACATTTATATTAGGTACATTTCATTAAAGTGTTCTCCATACAGCTCCAACGCAGACATCGAAATTTATAGACGCCTCGTTAATAATAGCTAACTGCACATTTTCCGCATCTTGAATGCATTGAATAGGTTCATCTTGTAACGCACCACAATCAGAAGAAATCTGAGCCTGAAGATCTGAGGCTTGATTTTCGATACCAACAATTCTAGAATCTACACAACTGTTAAAGTCATCCAGCTGAGTTGGAAGAGGGAACAGTTGGGTACAGGCGTCGCATATCAAACCAGCATCTCCCTTTAGACGATTCAACTGATTCACTTTTAAGTTGACAGCATTTATTGCTATGTTAGGGAAACACAACTTAGCAGCTTGTCCATTTACACCTGCTAGGTCTACTTGGAGCTTGCTCTTACACGATGCCGCATTGGGAGATACATCTGCATTGGCTCTGCTTTTCAATGCGCCTAACTGGCTGTTAATGATTGAAGAGGCCAAGGAAATTCTGGTTTTAATGGTAGCAGTAGCTGAGGTCACTTCGAAACGAGACTGACTGGCAGTAACACCTATTTGGGATTGACATTGTTGGACTTTTAAGCTGCACTGTGTGTTTGGTATAAGAACGGCGCCGTTTAATTCCTAAAAATAGAAAAGTATAATAGTTTTAGTAAATACGTAAGAGAAGATGTAGGGCTGACTATCAGTTATAGTTGGTAAACCATAAACTATAAGTTTGAATCATGTTTGTATATTCGTTCTAGTAGAGATGGTTTTGCAAAGGATTATAGTGTCTCCCTCTGGGTATACAGGGTGTCTCATTTTAGATTTTGTTGAAGTTCGGTTTCTACATTTTCGAGTTAGTTTGCCTTTAATTTACTAACATTGACGATGGCAATTTTGAAAATCAATTAACACAGGATATAGTTGTGACATAATACCCGCTCAGGCAGGTAAATGATCAATCATTTAACAATATCATTATTGTTAAATTGTAGCTGATCTACCTATACAACGTGTCTTTAATGCATCACTACAACATACTGCAATCTTTAATGCAAATTATTACATGTAATTTTGCCAAATTTACCAAATTCAAATTTTCGCTAGTTTCGAAAAAAAAAAGATTATAATTGAAGGCTTAAATTAGTTTAACCATGGAATCTATGTTATTTGAATTTCCACTATTTTGTGATACCCCTTGTATAGCTTATAACTTATGTAACTAAAAATATTCAAATAAAATATATTTTGGCCATAATGAAACAAATCAGTGTATGTTTTTCCGTATTTAAAAAAAATAAGCCTTTAAATGTATCAGAGCCACTTTCCATTATTTTTAATAGAAAAGTTATAATAATTAAAATTTGTATAAAAAATACAAATCTTAAAGCACCTCATCTACATACATAAATATAAGAGAAATTTCATGAAGAAGTAATATTTACCTTTGCAATACTTAGACACATCACGAAGAATAAAATTTTTGACGATGCCATGTTTGATAGAATTGGCTGTTTTGGGGAGTTGCTCGTAACTGACAATTTTTGCAGTACATTCCAATTTATACTTTCGTCTGAATGAGAAATCTTATTTAATTAAGAGCAAAAATGAGAACAATGTATTGCAGGAAAACCCAATGCGCGTTAAACCCATAACTAAGTTAATTTATAACGATTGTCTGCTCTCTTAAATTAAATGCCTGTGTATCCGTAATATTTGCATATCTCTTATCAAAAATCTTTCGAGTTGCTAACAAATGCAAACATTTGCATTTACTGAGTACCTAAGACCTTTATGTTTAATTTAGTCATACTAGGAGTATTATTTTTTTGTGATTGTTGTCTTACAGCAAAGTAGTTACCGATATAGATATACATGTTTGCGTTATGCCTTAAATATGCACAGATCTGATATTGATTAGATTTTAATTTGGCGATGCCAATTTGAAACATCTATAATACAGCTACACATTTTATAGATTTCGTAGAATGGCGGAAATCTATATCCAGATATTTCATATAAAATTAAGTACCTGTTCACCATTTCTGAATATTACGATATATGACATCGATAGTACAATAAGAAAGTAACGTAATATACAGGGTGGTCCAAAGTTTACCTTTCAAACTTCAGGGGCTGATAGAGGAGCTCTAAATAAGTAGAAAAGTCCATAAGACCTTACTTCCTTAGGTGACTACTAACAAAGATACAGAGGGTTAAAGTTTTGCGAAAAACAAATGATTTTTTGTATAATTCGGAAACTATGAAAGTTATCGATTTTAAATTTTAGGGGCGGTCAAGCTTTTTAAGCCTCTATTGTATTACAAAATCTTGTCTTTGAACTGCCACCAGAGGCGTCGTCGCAAGGGGGGGCAGTCAATTTTTTTGCCAAAACTATGTTACGCCACTGCTTTCTGCAGATAATTTTATGATGATTGGAATCTACATTCAATTTTGAGGATAAAAGATGTCTTCGAAATTTTTGATACAACACTTAATTTTCGAATTAAATAATTTTTTGTGAAATCATACATAGTCAGCAATTTTGGTGAATAATTATTAACAAAAAATACATAGGTATTTTGTTGTTCAAAATCTACTTAGGATATAAAAACTCAAATCAATTATTATCAAACAATGAAACAGGAAATTAATTATTAAAGAAGTTGCTCAAACTGAAGGCCATTCACTTCAATACTTTTCCAGCACCTCCGAATTATGGTATTGATAGCGGCAGATACTTGATGGTGATTTACTTTCATTTCGTTGCAAGCATGTTGGATACGTCCAAGAAGCTGATCCCGCGTTGTCACTGGTGTAGCATACACAGCCTCTTTTAAATAACCCCACACATAAAAGTCCAACGGTGTGAGGTCAGGTGACCTAGGTGGCCAGGCCACTGGACCTCTTCCAATATTTTCTTGGGCGTTTTGATTGTTTCCCAAACGACCTATCCATCGCTCAGGATAATTGGCGTCCAACCATTCGCGCACCACCCGTCCAAAATGCGCTGGTGCACCGTCCATTTGCATCCAACTTTCATATCGCACATCAAGGGGAACATCCTCCATTATTTCCCGCAAATTATTGTCGAGAAAATCTAGGAACAATTCTGCATTTAGCCTCGGTGGCAAGAAGTATGGACCACAAACATTGTTATCAATAATTCCCAACCAAACACTGAACGCTGAATTCATTTTGAAATGAACGAGGGCGAATTTGGTGAGGATTTGCATGCGCCCAAACATGCAGATTATGGTGATTTATTATTCCAGCTCAGGTAAACGTCGCCTCGTCAGTCCATAATATTTTTCTTAAAAATTGAGTATTCTCCCCCACAGAGTTTATTAATCAATGACAAAAATGTAGTCGTCTCTCTGCATCACCAGAATGTAAATTTTGTACGGGATTTAAATGATAGGCTTTTCTGTGATCCCGATGTAATACTCGTAGCACCTTAGACTTTGATACTCGCAATTGTCGTGCTGCCCTGCGAGAACTTAAATTGTTATTGCCATCAAAAGCACGAAGAATTCTTCTATTTTCATTTCCTCTATTTCTTCGATCTTCATTTCTGTTTTGTTTGTTATCTTTCAATCCCCTTTCCCGAAAATTGCGATGCGTTTCAATAAAAACTTGATAGCTTGGCTGTCTCCTATTTGGATACCGCCTCCGGTATTCTCGAACTGCATTTTGAGCGTTACCATTGCAAAACCCATAAATAAAATGAATATCAGCATATTCTTCATTGCTGAATAACCTTGGCATTTTGATACACAACACTGATATGAATATGTAGTTCAAAAACTGACAAGTTCAAAACTTGACTGATAATAATATTCCTTTGTTTACGACAGGCAGCTAGGATTATTAATTTGTAATAGTAAAGGTTTGTATGGTTTTAGTATGGATACAGGAATGCCAAAATTGTTTAACGATATTGAATTATGCTTATGTTCACTTTATTTGTGGGTTTTGTCAATGTAATGCCTTTAGTGGCAGTTCGAGAGACGAGAATACATGAGGCGGCATCCAAATAGGAGACAGCAAAATTTTAAATAAACCCGTCCATGCCATGTGTTCTTGGCATAAACGGCTATTTAACTCGAAAATTTAGAATTGTATCAAAAATTTCGAAGACTTCTTTTATCTTCAAAATTGAATGTAGATTCCAATCATCATAAAATTATCTGCAGAAAGCAGTGGCGTAACATAGTTTTGGCAAAAAAATTGACTGCCCCCCCTTGCGACGACGCCTCTGGTGGCAGTTCAAAGACAAGATTTCGTAATACAATAGAGGCTTAAAAAGCTTGACCGCCCCTAAAATTTAAAATCGATAACTTTCATAGTTTCCGAATTATACAAAAAATCATTTGTTTTTCGCAAAACTTTAACCCTCTGTGTCTTTGTTAGTAGTCACCTAAGGAAGTAAGGTCTTATGGACTTTTCTACTTATTTAGAGCTCCTCTATCAGCCCCTAAAGTTTGAAAGGTAAACTTTGGACCACCCTGTAGAGAGACGCCTTAGGAACAAAGAAAGGCACCTACATCAATATGTTACGATTAGATGAAAGCATTGAAAATTTGATTACAGAAAAGAAACAGGCGTATAGAAAAGTTCTAAACTGAAATAGACGTAATCAAAGAGAAATATACAGCATATCAATAGGAATGTTAAAAGTGAAGTTATGAAGAAGAAGAGAAATGGGAATAAAAATGCAGTGAAATAAAAAATACATAAAGGCTACGAAAAATTGATTGAAGAGTGGAAAATTAATTGAAATTTATGAAAGAATACGGGATCGAGATCAGTGACAGAATTAATCACTATGAGACAGGGGAAAAACCATTATCAGAAGCTAATAATATAGGCAAGCATGTCAAAAGAAAGATGAAAACTTTAAAAGTACGAAAAGAACCATAGAAATCGAACAGAAGGGAGTAGAAGAATATACAGAAAGGTTTCTTCTTCTTCTTCTTCTGTGTGGAGACCAATGGCCTGTTAATTACCTACAATCGTTTAAAAATGGCAAAGCCTTTCAAGAATGAATATCAACATATACATATATGCTGTATACCTATGTAAAGAAGAGTATAAGGAATGATCCAATAATTTGCGAGTATTATACATTCATTAGAAAGAATGTTTAGAAAAGTTATTAACATTGATTAGTGTAAACCAAGGAGAGATGGTGAATAAAAGTTTAACTGTTTGTAGTTTTCCTGAAAAATTTCATAGAAACCAAATAATTATGCTATTCTATTACAAACAACCTTACACCTTAGGGTAGAAGGTTTCTTTTTGGATTATACATGGTGTCTCAGAAAGAATGGGCCGGTGTTTGGTCATATATTCTTTAGGTAAAAATAAACTGATTAAACCTAATATACCTTAGGCAGAAAGTCCTTCCTTAAGAAGTTATAGGGCCTTAAAGTACAATTTTTTATTTTTTCTTTTTATTGTAATTTCCACAAATCTAAAGATAATTCTTTGAAATTTGGAACACATACTTACCATTATGTAGTACAGTGGTAAAATTATTTTCATTAACCAGACTTGACCGTAAGAAGCACTTAACCTACCACTGAAATATTATATTAGCTCTAACTTTGTTATTAGTAGAACATTTTAAAATTTTGTATTATTTTCTGAAAGAGAATTAAAAAGTACAAAATTAAGGTATTCTTAGTTCATACACGTAAAGGCAACCGTTTGCCTTAAAATGCTTGTCCCAAGTTTTGGGTTGCGGTTACGACATGCAATTATCAGGTAGCCATGATCGCAAAAACAATGGGTAGTGCTTGTGACCTACAGTAAAGAACAATGCTAAGTCAATTAAAGACTTTGGTGTTACAGAAATTGTATTTTTAATTTCTTTTTCGTGTTTACGAAAATGCAGCGACGTTCGTTATGTCGAGATTTTTTTTTGCCTGAGGTATATTAGGTTTAATCGGTTTATTTTTACTTAAAGAATCTATGACTAAACGCTGGCCCATTCTTTCTGAGACACCCTGTATATATTACAAACAAGCGTAAAAACAAAATGATAACTCTAAACCTTTAACAAAACAGTATAACAAACTAAAAAAATATATATTAGATTCTCATCAAAGCACCATCTCACCCATAGCAGTATGGGTCTGTTGGTGACTGGACTGCTATATGGGTGATATGACGATATATAAAATAAGTGCTGTTTTTATAAAAAGAATATTAAAACGACTTTTTCTATGAAGCTTTTTCGCGAAGGTCTCTTAAATTTATATACTTCGTACAATCCTCGTGCAACCAGCGGTTACAGATAAGACACTGAAACCAATCAACGGTCTTTTTCGTGGATTTATATTCCTCGCCGCAGCCCACACAACATTATTCGTCTTCATTGTCACAATCTTCTTCATCCTACAGCTCAAAGTTCTGAAGACGATTCAGATGACGTGTCACACAAAATTCTCTTCTTGACCTTAGATTTTGTGCCCTTCTGTTTATTCTTGTTATCTTCTACTCGCAGTAGCTTTTTCTCGAGTTTCTTCTGCTTTGGTGCTGACTTTATCTTCGAACTTCCAATATTTCTCTCCGTATTTAGGATAGTTGCCAATTTTCTTCAATTTTTACCTACTTTTTCAATTTCCGATGGCATTATTCGTATTGAAGAAATTTTTCCGGGGGTGATATCATAATTATTTGACAACATTGTTTGAAGAGATCTAATTAAAACAGAATCTTTGGAACAACATGACTGAGAACAACTTGTGGAAGGTGAATGTTTTGAACAACCTGGTAGAGGAGAGGCATTTCTTGATGAATTGACGGATGATGGTGTGCCAAGGCGTTGCAAACTTTCGGATTCAGGTAGAGTTGTAGTTAAGTAAGCGTAATCTGGAATGGCATTAGGGTTAAAGGGGAAAATGCCTGTTGCACGACAACCCGCCACCGCGTTATTTGTTGTGCAGCTTTCATCCAAGCTTCAGATAGCAGTCTTCCAAATGACAGTCTAGAGATTTTCCTAGTAAGGTTCATTTTGATGTGACAGTTACAAGCAACGTAATTAAACGTTTTTAGTGGTTTAAAAAGGCTCTGTCCAGCGGTTGTAAATAGTGGGTCGTGTGACTAGATAAACATAACAAAATTATGTTACGTTCCTCCACCAATTCTAGTATCTCCACTGAGCTACAGTAGGAACTATGCCCATCCACTATCAGTACCACAGTTCCTTGAGATTTTCTTGCCGAAAATGATTCTTAAGCCATAAATAAAAAATGTCGCATGTCGCATGTTGCATATGCGGATTTTT
>JABXWE010031403.1:0-11982 GCA_014611495.1 Limonius californicus
CCGCTTAAGTCTTCTTGTAACTGATGATTGGATTGACAGTTGCTCTACAAGATCATTTCTGTGTCCTGCTAACTTGCGGTTGTATGCGCTTACGAATCTCACTGGTTACGAATGGGATTTTCAGATCGGGGCGAAAAGTATCTTACTGATAGATGTCTTTGTACAACCGCATAGGGCATAGTTGAACCCCATAGGTGCATACGGGCTTCAATATTACTTTGTATAGAAGCAGCTTGTTTGAGAGGAATAGTTGAGATAGATTTCCAATTAACCAGTACATTTGGTTGACTTTTATGTCTAGCTGTTTCCTCTTGGCTTTGATATGTGTGCTCCAGGTGAGTTTTTCATCGAGGTGCATCCCGAGATGTTTTATTTCAGTCTTCATCGGTATTGGGATGTTCTTAAAACTAGTTTGTGGACATACTGATCTTCTGTTTGTAAAGGTTATTGGATTGTTCACTGTTGACCGTTATCCTACATTTGTTAGTCCATTTTTGTATTAAATCAAGGTGGTATTGTAGGTGGTCTGCTACTACTTGTGGTGTTTCGCTGACTGACAGGAGGGCCGTACCATCTGCGAATGTGACGATTAAAGTATTTTCTGCAGTTGATGAGTCAGAGGAGTAGATCAGGCATAGCAGAGGCCCAGTACGCTGCCTTGCGGTACTCCGGACGTGATTTGGTGGTAGTCTGATGTTTCATTTTTTATCTCGAGTTGGAAGAACCTCTCATCAAAGTACGATTTTAGCACTAAGTAGATCTAGTTTATAAGGTGTAGTTTGATCTTATATAACAGGCCTTTATGCCATACTTTAACACAAGCTTGTTTTATGTCCAGGAATAGAATGGAATGGAATGCACACACCTTTTTTGTCTCAAGGCTCTTCATTATTTGGAAGACGATCCGGTGACAGTGGTGTGTTGTCGAATGGTATTCTCGAAATCCGAACTGATAAGATGGGATTATATGATCAAGGTCTACTATTTCCTTGATTCTTTTAAGTAGAAGTTCTTCGAATACCTTTATTATTAGGAGTAGGAGGCTTATTGATCTGTAGGATGTGAGTTGGTCGGGTGGTTTTCCAGGCTTGGCAATCATTATAATCTAGGCGTACTTCCATTGGGAAGTAGGTTAGTCGTTACATATAGTTGTATATAGTGGTAAGAAGCACTAGCGCTTTTTTTTGGAAGGTTTTGTGATATTTCTCCTACTTTCAGGTCATAACCAGGTGATTTTCGGGCATTTACATGTTTGATTTGCTGATGGACTTCAGCTGGTGAAAATGGTATTATTGGTAGGAATCGTGAAACCTTTGGCAACGTGTTCGACGAAAGTATTTGCTTTATTTTTATCTGTTCTGGCCCAGCTATATTCAGAATTTCTAATTAGTGATATTGCTACTACCAGCTTTTTAAATTTCTTCATTGCCTTCCATATGGTGTGATCATCAGGAGAGGAGAGAGTTTTGAGATATATTCTTTGAAGGATTCATTGCGTGCTTCCATTAATATGTCATACAATTGGTGAGCAAGTCGGTTATAGGATGCTTTGTCTTGTCTGTTTCTTGTTCTCTACCGCTTTTTTTCTAGCTCTGCGCCTCTCGATGATGAGATCTCGTACATGGCGGGGAATGTTAACAATCTCAAGCAAATTATTTGATGTTATTGGTATGGCTTGCCACGCAGCAGCTTGTATCACGGTAAACTTTCCCATAAGAGCGACATATACTTCTTCCTTTGTGGTAGTATATACGCTCTGGTCAACCCAGCATAATCAAGATGGAAGCCGCTGTCTCCTTTTACATACTGACTACGCTGGCGCTATAGTCGCCTAGGTACAATTCTTCATAAAATAGAGATCATGTTATAGGTTGTTCTATAAATGTATTAATGTTAATATAATACAGGTATATTTGCACTTTAACTAAAAAGTTACTTAAAACCAAAAAAGTTAGTGGCAGACCCTGAAATGCAAGCGATCTCTGGCCATAGAAGATATTCCAAACAATGTAACCGCCAATTGAAAGCAGTTTCTTCTGACGCCTTTGCAGACTATTTTCAAAAACTTTTAGAACGTTGCGATATGCATATTAAAGTAAATGGAATACATTTTGAATAAATATCAAAGATTGTTGGTGTTACTTAAATTGTTTTTTTTATTGCACCAGTTCGGGAATTAAAATGTTCGACCTTATAGATTCACAATTAGTCAATATATACACAATTGTAGAACAAAATTTAAATATATGAAACAAATAAATATTAAGTGAAATTTTTCATATAATTTGATTAGTATTGCTGTTGAACACTTAAATAGAGTATTCTAGTATCCCATTTAAGATTATTAAAAATCAGTCGTTAAATTTGTTTTCAATAGACACAGTACTACACTCAATGCGGAGTAGGTCTAGCCACCCTATTTTAAAGTTGCTTTTATCTTTTTCTCACCTGTACTGGCTTTGATTCTAGCGTCTCTTATAAACTGCGAACCATGTTGAAGGTCTAACATTTCTCCCATAAGTTTATCTTCTATAGCATCTACTATTGCGATATCATTAGATATGTTCTGAAACAGATATAGCTTTTCATACTGTCATATGACTGTAAAATAAACCATGTTATTCTTATAGTTTGCTGTGGCAGTTTCCTATTGCTTTCCACATAGGGGCGTCTTGTATAGAGGATGTAAAGTACCTATGTATGTCTTGTTACTGTCCGTAGTCGACCACTCCGTGGATAGAGTTTTTAATTGTAACCAAACGACTGATGGCTTCACAATCGAGTACCGACTGTTTTATTAAAAAAACTCTACCGTCACCATGATTCGAAGCTGAGACCCCTGGGTGGGTGACTGACACACTCTACCAGACTCCCTTAAATAACCCATAGAGGACGCGAATTAGTCTTGTAACCCAAAACCGCCGGCCTCGGTGGTCTAGTGGTTAGCGCGTTTGCCTTTAGATCCGAGGGACGCAGGATCGAACCTGGCTGAGGTCGGCGAGATTATTCTAGCGGGGAAAAATCTGAAAATGCGCCTTCTGTCGGATAAGAAGTAAAGCTGTAGGTCCCGTGCCACTGCGATGTGTGACACGTTAAAAATCACTACTGTAGTTGGAATTACCCCAGATAGGCAAAATTCTTAGTTAGGGTGTACAATGGGCCATATGGCCTAAGTGCATAGAGATGCATGGAAAACCGCGTCCTAGATCTCGCTCTTTCACAGCAAGCAAGCAAGCAACCCAAAACCAATTGATTTTAGAAAGTACCGGCACGAATCTAAAATGGCAGCAATAGCGTTTCAATGTTCGTTTGTTCGTTAGGTGGCGCAAATTATTCATTGATTCTGTAAGGGCATCCTGATACAATTGTTGGTATAGCATCCTAACGCTTCTCCTTCTGTTGTGGTATTTGATAAAATGTTACCTCAACAATTTTAGATATGAAAATGGGACAAAAATTTAATAAATTAATGTTTAATTTCAATTTATTATACCAGAGACAGCAACGCCTCTAACGGAGATCAGAATGTTTTTGTGGTCATTCTTAACGGCAAAACTGGTAGTTTGGTAGATCTACTGGTACTGTTGGATACACAATAATATATCCCTACGGAGTTATCTATGCACTGTTGTAACACAGAGTAATAGATTTAACAAAGTACCAACACGAATCAGAAAGCAACAATAATAAATAATTGTCTGCTAGGGGGCGCAAATTATTCTTTCATTTTGAATTCGCCTCTTCATCCTGCAGAATTAATGTATTTTATGAATAAATTAAGTCATGTGCTTGTATTACTTATATTAACAAAACAACACGTGTGTAATTTTTCTGCAAGTAAGACCTTAAGCAAGAAGCTTCCAAGATGATTTTTAAGCAGCCAAAATCTGAAGAAACACTCATAAGAAATATTTTTCATAACATTGTAGGTGATCAATACCACAACATATTAATAAACATACAGAGCTTATTTGAAAAGTGCTCGGAAAGGAACATAGCTGACATTAGTAGTTCTGAAATTGACGATGCAAGGATCTATTTCATATAAACTAAAGTAAAGGATCAGGTCATTCGGTCAAGTAATTATCTGTATGCAGTTTTCTGACTAAAGCTATTGGTGTGAACATAAAAAATATAAAAAGAACTATTTGTCTTAATTGATCGACGATGGATTTTCATGGCGATATGAAAAATACTTTAAGAAATTTCACTCCTGTATTTCCGACTGTGTAAATAGACTACTAAATTTAAACATGACTGGAAAAACCTGTAAGGCAACGCTTGCAGTAGATGTCCTAAAAGTGTATCAACACTAAAAATGAAAAACTTCATGATACAGTTTTGAATTGACTTCCATCTATTCCCACGACTGAAAGCATTTCTTGGTGGAAAGAAATATTAGTCATCTGAATAAATCAAAGAAGCAGTATAAGAATATTTTGAGAGCCTTGAGAAATCCGTTTCGTGATAGTGATAATAGCTGTAAGTTTAGAGGATTGTTGGTCGAAGTGCATTGCTGTTAAGGCAGATTATATGCAAAATACGGCTATTTTCAATATATATTATATAGACATATTATATTTCACATAGTAAAATATTCTTTACCTGTGTCAAGATACTAAAAGCGCAGGCCATTCCTACCGTACCTGCTCCGATTATTGATATTTTGTTATCAAAAGATTCTATGCGAGGTACTATCTCTTCCAGAATTGCTGATTGCATCCTTAGTTATATCTTATATAGTCTTCTGTGCAATTAAAAGTATCTAAGCACTTTTTCTCCAATCCGTCAATATTACTTTTACTAGTAAATGTCATTTTCAACCTTTATTACGAAGAGTTGCCAAGCAATTAATTTAGTGCTCACAGAGATGTTTATACGAGGGGTATTTTTTAAATTACGTCCGTTTTTACCTAATAAGAAGAAAAATACTGTAAATATCATTAAATATAATTTTTTCCATATTCTACATACTTTTATCTACTTTTCCACATAATTTCCATTTTTGTTCAAATATTTGTCATACCGTTCAGCAAGTTTTTGAATTCCGACGTCAAAGAAATCTCCCGCCTGTGAAGAAGCCCAATCCATGACTACAGTTTTCACTTCTTCGTCGTCGTTGAACCGTTGACCACCAAGGAACTCCTTTAAGTACCAAAACAAGTGTAAATCACTGGGTGCAAGGTCTGGACTGTAAGGTGGATGATCCAGTTGTTCCCATCCAAAAGACCTAATTAGACCTTGTGTTTGTGCAGAAATATGCGACCATGCATTGTCATGGAGCAACATCACACCGGAAGACAGTAGGCCACGCCGCTTGTTTTGTATGGCACGCCGGAGTTTTCTCAAGGTCACACAATACACATCAGAATTGATTGTTGTGCCTCTCGGCATAAAATCCACTAACAAAATCCATTTCCTGTCCCAAAAGACAGTTGCCATGATCTTTCGTGCTGAAATTGTCTGTTTGGCTTTCCCTCTGGTTGGCGACGATGTGTGTCGCCATTCTATTGACTGTTTCTTGGACTCAGGAGTCATGTGAGACAGCCAAGTCTCATCTCCTGTAACAGTGTGGTCCAACAATTCATCTCCTTCCTGATTGTATCGAGTCGAAAACGATAAAGCCCAATCTTTTGCTTTGTGATCGTCAGAAAGCAGTCTTGGAACCCACCGAGAACACAATTTTCGATCATTCAGTTTCTCCGAAACAATGGAATACAACACTGACCTTGAAACCTGTGGAAATTCAATTGATAACTTTGAAATCGTGAATCGTCGGTCCTCTCGAATTTTGTTGTCCACGTCACATACCAAATCTTCAGAAATCAGAGAAGGTCAGCCAGGGCGTGGCTCATCATGCACATTAACACTCCCGTCCTTGAACATTCTCACCCACTTTCGAACTTTACTGTCACTCAGCATTATCACCGTAAACTTCACAAATCTGACGGTGAATTTCAGCTGCTGCCAAGTTTCTTGCACTCAAGAATCGAATTACAGATCGTATCTCACAGTCGGCGGGCGACTCAATTTTCTTGAACATTATAAACTTCTACAGCTCAGCGCACAGACAGACGATACGGCTGCAAATGGCGTCTAAACGCGCGCAAGGCATGCTGGGAGCAGAAGTGCAAGCGCCTGCTGCGATCGCGCATCATTCTCACTCTCATTCACAAACGGACCTTATTTAAAAAATACCCCTCGCAGTTTTCTATTTAACTGTATTTATTATTTCCAAACTGCTTAAAATGTGCATACTACAAGGTGAATTACCAATGATTATCAACAGTATCAGTTCGTTTAAATGTAGTTTTAATATAATTAAGTTAAATATATTTAACTTGTACGTTTCAGTTGAATATCTACATAATTAGAACCCATTACCTTCGATAAATGTGCCCAGACGTACAATTTACGAAAGTATTCTATACACTATGACCTATGTTAACAAACAGCACCAATAAACTCACGCAGTGGGTTTAAGACACGCTTTGTTACAAAGTTGCAGTCTCCTGAATCCAAAATGTTTCCACTCTATCGTTTTTACTATATGTAGAACTGGTTAGTAATTATTTTACTTTTCACACTTTTCTATAATGCGAGGGTGGTTCATCATTTATTGTCCCTAATATAGAGGCGGCCGTGGGCTAGAGGTTAGCGCATTAGACTTCTACGATGAAGGTCCTGGGTTCAATTCCCTGTCCCGGAACATCGGATTTTTAACGGCTGTTCTCCCTCGCAAGGCAATGGCAAACCAGCGAGGTATTCCGTCTAGTAAATCTTCTCTGGAGTAGAAGTGTTTACACTACCCGTGGTTCGGAGCTCACATTAAGCTGTAGGTCCTCTATATCTGTGGCACTCTACACGCGCAACATAGGCATAGGAGAGAAGATCGCTATGTCTCGTAAGAGATAAAACACTCTAAGAAGAATAGAAGAAAATGACTTAAGGCATTTGAAATAACTTTAATTCTCAACATAATCCCCTAAAAAGTTAACACGCATAGTATAATGATAATGCAGAGCTTGGATGCCCTTAGAAAAAAACTCTTTGTCCTGCACTGCAAACCATTCGTACACAACAGCCATCATGTCTTTATCGTTCGAAAAATGGGTTCCCCGAAGATGTTCTTCTAATTTGGGAGACAAGTGAAAGTCACTGGGGGCCAGATCTAGCGAATATTGAAATTGTTCTAAAATTTCAAATGCAGTATTGTGGATAGCAACCCCAGAAACGCAGCTCTTGTGAGCGGGAGCTTTGTCTTGATGGAACAGAACGTAATAGTGTGACCACATGGTAAATAATCAACAAGAAGAACTCCCTCAGAATCCCAAAACACTGTTGCTATTATTTTGCGGCCGATGAGTCACACGGAACTTTCGAGGGGGCTGGGAACCACAATGCCGCCATTCCATACTCCGCCGTTTTGACTCTGGATCAACGTGATGGCCTCAGGTTTCATCTACAGTTACAAATCTTTCCAAAAATCCATCCAAATCAGTGACCATTAATCTCAAATTGTTCGCAGCAGTAAGAAACATGGCCCGCTTCTAATTACGTGACAAAATGTTCAAAATCCATCTTCCTTCAGACCCAATTATTCGTTTAAAATTTTCTCAACGCTTCCAACGCAAAAGCCACATGTATTTGACCATAATTCTCCGATCACTTAGTACCATATCATGGACCAAATCAATAATTTCTTGAATGGCAGTGACAGCTTTGGTGGTCCAGCACCTGGTGTATGTTGACACAACTTCCTTTCTAATTTGAAATCCCGGCACTATATTCTTAATTACTTGACACGACGAGGTAGAATCACCAAACACTCCGGACATGTCATTATAAATTTTCTGTGGTGATAAACCCTTCTTGAAAAGGTAATTTATCACAGCCCTTGTCTCGAATTTTTCCATTTCAACAAACTTACCAGCGTCACAGTAATATTAAATCAATAACTTGTATAAACAGGAAGATAGGTAGGTATCTGCAACTTGGCATATATTAATATCAATAACGGGCGTCTCTAGGAAAAAATTATTCATTTGTCGGTTAATGCGTTCTATGTTAGGGAAAATAATTGATGAACCATCCTTGTATTTACTGCCATATTGTCATAATTCTTTCTTCATGCATCTTCGTTTGCATTTCCTCATTAGGTAGTTTTCAATGAGTGGGACCCATATGCATTGGTATGCCATGTTCTGTATCCTTCCATTAACTTTATAATTAAACTATTAACCCATTTTCTTTCGCTTTTCTTTTCCCATACGCTCATAGCTTCACTCTATTCATTCTATTTATACGTTCACATTTTTCAATTCTTCAACTCTTTGGTTTAGTTCTATGTCCTTCTGCTGTAGCGTGGATGCATATAACTGTACGTCGTGTGTTTATATTTTTTAATTCTCTCAATTTCTCTCATTTTCTGCACTTCTCCTTGTTTCTTTTGTTTGCGGCGCAATTCTTTAACATCGCTCATTATTTCATTCATCACATCTATCATCATCATCATCTGACATGGAGCCGACTCGAGGGTCAATCCTGGATACGCCAGGCCCACCCCATGCCAGTAGGTGGTAGGAACTTACGGGATAGGGTGGGATCGGGTGGGGCATTGCACAACGTTAGCATGTCTGCAATGCATACCGCAAGACACCGCTGCTACAACACCGGGTAGTTAGTAAACTACGCAGCAATGGGTGTTGAGTACGTAACCGAGACCGTTATGCTCTTAAGCAGTTGAACCTACTAACTTTGATAGCAAAGTTTCACAATGTTCTGATTTCACATTTATTTCGTCTTCTAAGGATACATGAATTTATTTTTTAATACGGAAGATAAAGAAGAATTTTGTTGCCTGCTTGCTAGTCGTGATTGGTGCAGCAAATTAGCATACTTGGAAGACATATTTGAAATATTGAATCCGGTACATACAAGTATGCAGGCAAGGAAGGAAATATTCTGTCTTCAACTGACAGAATAAAGAGTTTGCAAGATAGATTAAATTTATGGTTAAGAGAAGTAAAAGAAGGGAATGTAATCATGTTTAAACATTTTTCTACTATGACAAATGTGAAAATAATACCTCTTATTTCGAAACATATACAAATATTACTCAATAATATAAGTCACTACTGTCCTTTACGTTTGAAGATTACGATTCGATAAGAAATCCGTTCATTGTGGACGTAATGAAGTAAAGATAAACCTTGAAGCGCAAGAAGCGCTAATTGATTTAAAGAATGAGAGCAATTTAAAACTGAAGTATAAGGAATTGAATATTAATGAATTTTGGATACACATAAAACCAGAGTATCCTCAATTAGCTAAAAGAGCGCTCACAATATTATTGCTAATCTCGACTTCATATTTGTGTGAATTTGGATTTTCGGCTCTTACATCCATCAAAAATAATAAAAGAGAACGTTTGCAAACAATCGAAGAAGAAATGAGAGTGTCTCTCCAATATTCCGCCCAGAGTTAAAACATTTGTGCATCACGTCAAGCTCGGATCTCGCTTTAATTAAAATTGTTATTATTTACGTACTTACGCATCTTTGTGTAATTTGATATATTTGATAATAAAACTAGATTTAAAAAACAATAGCGAGACTATTATTTTACGTGTAGGTATTTCGACAAAAATCAATGGACTTAAATTTTGATTTTGAACACGTAGAAACGCTTTTTTTTTGCATTAAAATGTTACTTCAAACTGTCAATTTTTAACATTTTTCCCTTCCCAGTAGAGGGAGTCCCCACCCTGGACCCCGCCTCAGCGTTGCGCGTAATATTTGTTTTCGCAAAATATGCATAGGGCCCATTAGCCCCCATTAGTATTGGCAATCTCCAGCATCTATGTGAATCACACAGAAGTAATAATATTGCCAATGTTTACATTGAGTTTAATAATAAACCTGCAATACGCTGGAATACTCACAATTATATTTAAAATCGATATTGAATTGAAAATATTTTAATAGAAATACCACAGGTTTCGATATTCCTACTTCTTATTTGCATAATCTATAATTGTGGATACACTCATAAAATCATGGTATCGCTGTCTGATTCACAATGAAATGCTGTAGATTTACACGCAATGCATTACAAAAGTCAAATTTTTACCATCTGGCATGTGTTCAAAATTAGCCCTAGTCGCCCTATTATCCTCGATCGAGATTTATGGCCGTATTCCCAGAATTCGGTTTCTAGTTGAGACGACGTTCCTGTCGGCCCACTTTATTGGTCAAAGGTTTCTACCTGCTCTCCCGTCCCGTGAAGCCCTTGTGCTAAACTTTCATGCGCTCTCATACATTTGTTATAATATCTCTCGTTAGATTTAATTATATCTACATTAGATCCGACTAGACTACAATACTTTCACTTATCTTTCTCTATCTCTACATCCTCCCTCGTTCTTGCTGTCTTTTCCGCTGGTTGATCGCTCAGCCGATTAAACAGTTGGTCGCGGCACGCTTGATTGTTTTTGTAATATGCACCCTCACTTCACTTGGCGATTTCCTCCCCGAAAAAATCTAAACAAATCGCGGGAAAGTGCCCTACAGATCCACTAAATAACTTTAATAGATTTAATAAACTTATTTGCAGGTATTTAGCGGAGCTCTGCTAGACGCGACCACCCTGCTGGAACTCCCGAACGGATCTCCCGCTCATTATTTCATTCATCACATCTATCAGTACCTTATTGCCTTCCTTGTTCTGGTTATCCTATTTTTTTCCCTGGCCTTTTTTCTTTATTCCCATTTTCTGTTTCTGTTTGTCTTTTCTTTTCATCTTCTTCAGATGAGTGTCCTTCATGTTCATAGCCTTTTCTTACCATTTCTTTCTGTTTTGTAGCATATTCATCACCTTCACTATTTTTCAGTTTTCTAACCTGTCCTGGTGATCTAATCGTCCTTTTACTCATATGAAAGATTTCTATTTCTTTTTGTTCTTTCCTGATTCTTTCTTCAGTTAGGATCTATCCGTTTGGTAAATTATACCTTAAACTTGCTGTTAAGTTGTAACCAGACCAGACGCTGCTGCACTGTGTGTTGCCTATACGAAATTTGTCCAGCAAATTACTATACAAATACGTCCTTTCGTATCACCTTATCACTCTTATCAGTATCTACAATATTTTAGGTTACAGCACAGAATAACTGAGGCTACTGACCAGTTTGTATTGCTTAAGAACTTTCTTAGGTTATTCCTTTCCTAAAACTCTATGTTGCTTCACTTTACTGAATTAAAACACTAGATATGATACAATTTTCGGATGTGTTATTGTAATGTAAAAACACCTTTCACTTGGCCACAATAACTAATAAACAATTATTTATGCTACTGGAAATAAGATAGTATTCTTAGAATTACTGTTTAATGTAAAATAATTTTTTAAGGAGTTGTAAGCTGTTTACCATTCTGAAAGTTCCAGTCTCGGCAAAACTATAATTTTTCACTTTCCTTATTATTCACTATTCTCTCTTGCAGGATTTTCAACATGCACATTTTAGAAAAACAGAAAATATCCTAGTATTTCAGGGGAATAATTGCAAAGTGGCAAAACGGCTTATTACTGACAATTAAAACAGGCTTTGGGTGAAGTTAAGATCATGAAAATAACAAGTTAATAATACATATTTTTATTTCTGTCATACAATATAGTATCTATAAGTAACACAATATAAAAACAAAATATATTTTTTTCTGTGAATATTAGGAAATGCCAGCGTTTCATAGTCAATTTACCTCTTAAAAATATTTGCTTATGTAATACTTATTTATCACTGAAATAACTACAGACAAATAAATTAATTAATATGTCACAAAAATACTGTCACATTAAAGTTAAAAGCATAAAGGTAAATGTTATTAACACAACATTAACATACTCTTGCAGTTACAAAAACACATTTAAAATCTAACTTTAGTCACTATTAATAACAATCAGTTCAAAACAAATACTGCAAGAAT
>JABXWE010031407.1:0-18637 GCA_014611495.1 Limonius californicus
CTTCTCAGAAAAGTTTTAATGCGTTTGAGGGTGGAAAAACATCGTTCACATTCTGCTGTCGACATGGGCGTTGTACAAATAATATCCAATAGTTTGTATGTTTCCGTCAAAACCTTTTTTAGGTTGTTGTCTGCTATGAACACTAAAAGCGGCAAAATACCACCTACGTCACACATGTCATCGCGCTCATAAATTGCTGAAAGTTCACTTTTCAATGTTACACTGTCCAACATAAGATAAGATTTCACAGTTTCATCAAAATATTTTTGTGGAAATGCATGCCTATAAGTTTTAACATTTTTAGAATCGAATAATTATGCTGCACTTAAGTGATCCCTAAAATCAAATCGGTCGCTAATTTGGCTAAAAATTTGCTGTTGGAATTGTTCAATTGCCTTTTGCAGTTGAGCACTGTCAATCCCGCGCATTTGAGTCTGAATAAATAATTCAACATGTGGCATGATGAAATGAAATATTTTCATCCAGTAGAGAAATTCCGGGCAATTCAAATGTTTTAATAAACCACTTGCTTCACTAATAGTAACTGAATCCATCCCATCTTCGTCAATAATTTTGTCTAAACATTCTTTGAAAGAATCCTGGTGTTCAAATAAAGTGT
Source organism: Limonius californicus (assembly GCA_014611495.1). Taxonomy (NCBI): domain Eukaryota; kingdom Metazoa; phylum Arthropoda; class Insecta; order Coleoptera; family Elateridae; genus Limonius; species Limonius californicus. The sequence continues at coordinate 620 of JABXWE010031407.1, forward strand.
TCACAGTTCGACTTTTGAAAATCCACCGTGTAGGAGCAGCGCGTAGTAATCTACGTTTGACTATTTCATCAAGAATTGCCGTTCGTTTTGGCGATCGAGAAAAAAAGCTTGAAAATGATTGCAACTTTGCAAAGAAAATTTTTACATTTTTAATGCACTGTGCCGCTCGTTCAATAATTAAATTAAATTGATGCGCGTAACAGTGAATATAATGTGCATGTGGAAATGTTCTTTTGATAACGGCTTGAACACCATTTGTCTTACCACTCATTACGGACGTCCCATCGTAACTTGGAGCGATTGCAACTCTGCGTTCTAAATCCAAACGTTGATTGAGGATAGGGAACGAAGCATTCGGTGCCCAATTCGCTTGGTATATCGCGTATAGCGAAGATAACCGATAGGCAACCGAATCTTCCTCTAAATAGGTACAAATCATAGCGTTCCCCGGAACATAGTTTTGAGCGTGTTAGCCGCGCTTGTGGTGCGGAAGGAAAATTTGATACCATCGTTAAAATAATGAAATTAAAATAATGCACTGAATTACATGCGAATTTCTTTCTGTGTTTATCTTGGTGGTTGGGTGGGCACGTGCCCTTGTGCCCTTTAGTACAAGCCGCCGCTGCTGTATCCTATATACCTAAATAATTTCGAAATTCTTAAGAGGTCATAGAAGCCAGCTTCATCAATAAATCAAACAATTTTGTAGGTATACCCGGTCATAAAAACTTTACGAAATTTTATTAAAACAGTTGTAATATAAATAAACTACTCAAAAATGAATAGAGATATTATAATATAAAGCATAGGTATATGTTTGCATTTGGCTGCTAATGATCGTCTATTAATGATAATTAGAGCAAGCGGCAATGTTTGATGTTAAAAAACAAAAAAACTATCGAATTCAGCTGCAATTGTTTAACTGTATTAGTGTCAAGTCGAGTTTGTGTGTTTGATCAAATAATCTTTCTTGTCTTGTTAAGATTTTTTTTGTTCACTGTTATTTTATTCGTGTGTTACATTTGTGTTCTTCATAATAAACCACAATGCATAGACACCATTTAACAATAGAACAATGAAATTTAGCCGTTGCTATGCACCAAAGAGGAGATCGCCAGGTCGACATTGCTGATATGTGAGGAACCACGCAGAGCGTAATTTCACGTGCCCTTTCGCACCTTAGAGAAACAGGTACGACTGCAAGAAGGCCTGGAAGTGAATCGTTTCGCATCACAACACCTGGTGAGGATCGATTTCTGGTAATTAATGCAAGAATGCACCCCTTTTCAACTGCTCGACATCTACAGCAAGTGCTCGAGAATGCCACAGGAGATCGAGTCTCCGATCAAATTGTGAGAAATTGATTGTTCGAGGTAGGACTTGCCTCATACCGCACCCTGAGATGTCCTGCAAGAAATTTTGCTCACGAAGACACCGGGTGGAATGGTCAAGACGTAGGCTTCAAGAAACGACACCGTGGGACTGTTTTCGTACGAGTCCAGATATTGTCTCAGTAATGATAGCCGGCGTCAAAGAGTATATCATAGTGTCGGACATCGTACCTTACCTCAGTATACCCAACCAGTCGTTGCCTTTGGTACTGACCACCATATCGTTAATGTTGCATTTACGGGCCAGCGTTATGCCCAAGAGATCATTATGGATCATGTTCTGAACCGTAGCAACGCTGTTGGACGGGAATATTTTGTTTTTCTTAACAGCATTGCAAGGTCGCATCGTGCTCGGGTTGTTTTAGAGATGCTTCGAGATGAGGAAATAAACCATCTTGCCCTTCCTCCGCTATCTCCAGACCTCAACCCCATCGAGCATGCAAGGAGAGATTGAATTTGGAGATGGAACATAAATGCAATTATTTCAAATTCCTAAACGGCCACAGAGAACCAATAAGAAATATTCTGCACATTTTTTATGTTTCTATTACATCGCAAAATGTTATCAAAGTCTTTTTTTCATCTAAAAGGTAGTCGATTGAATTAAAGGTTTTTATTAAAACGGCATTCAAATTGGAATTTATTATATATTATATAATTTTTGCTCGATGTGGACGAGCATTACCATCCACAACCATAAATTGTTCTTCCACTTCTGTTGTTATTCTTATTATGATTATTCCCGGACAAATGTGGATTATTTCGTACCGCGGGTTCACGCCAAATTAAAACACTGTATTATCTGGTTGCAATGTGAATCTTCACATGTCGCTAAACAACATTTGTCCCCTGCCATTATGGCATCCATTTCTGTGCTCCTCTCACCTCTACCCCCGTTTTGCGGTTGATTTTATGTTTTCTAAGTGGAATTCAAACCAGTAGTTTTCGAGAATATAAACAGACGTCATGAAGACTTTCTTATGTGTTGATACCGGCATTCCAGTAATAGCTGCAAACTCTCTTCGAAGCTGGGTTGTTCAATGGTGCTATTTCTTCTATTATCATCTCTTCGTGTTGTTGGTGCTGGCCAACTTTGTTCTAGTCTTTGTCGAACATCTCCAGTTTCCAAAAAGCGATTCCAAAGTTGATAAATTACATTTTGGCTCACCCCAAACACTTGGACTACAGCCTGCTGCGTTCGTCCACTTTCAAATTCTCTAATTCAGACATATCTCTTGTGCTGTTCCATTCTTAATTGCAATCAAAATTTAAAATCACCACTAGCAACCAAGAAAGTGAATACCTGAACTGCGACCAAGAGCATGTTGATGTGCGCTTTACTACCTTCTAGCGACGATCGTATTTCAATTTGCAGAACTAAATTCAAACGTGACGAAACGTTCGGTTTCTTGTTTAAAAATTTGTTTATAAAAATATTTGCAGGAGTTATTTTAACTGCTTGTTTTTTTATTCATATTTGTTGTTGTTGTTAAATATCTGTTAATTGTTTTCGACGGTGTAGTAAACAGAGTTATGTTGCAATTTTTGATAAACCATAATTTGGAAACGGGCTCCAAGTAATATTTGAATACCAAGTGATTATTCTATTTACTTAATGCACTTCTACAACGACCTGGAAAGCGATGCAGTATTTATAATACAAAAAAATTGTCGTGTAGACGAACAAAATAAAGCAAGTTACTTTTAGACTGGAAAAGAATTTTTTGTATTATCCGCTTGAAACGGGAAATATTTGTTTTTTAAAATAGCAGAGTTTGAAATGGTTCGACATAAAATTTTTCTTGCTGGTTAAGAACTACCGATTTTTTGTATTTCGATAGTAAGTAGTACCATTTAATTTACAGCGATACTAATAACAATTAAAAGCCTATGTAGCTTGTCGCTAAGTGGGTTGCCTATCGTACAGCACTTCTTTGGAGTAAACTTGTAGGAAAGCATGCTGTTATATGTACCTGGGATCTGTCATAGAGCAATAATCCTTTATTGCTCTATGGCTCAGTTCAAATTCCACAGATTGTTTACTTCGGGAATTTCTAGAGGCCACCTTGCAAAACATATTTACATTTGGAACTTAAACCTAATAATTTGTGTTTAAAGTCCATATTTCTTAATTAAAGGTGAAACTTAGAAAATAACATAATTCTACCTCAAGAAAAAAGTTCAAACAGGAATACTGTTAATGAAAGAAATAATTATCACAATTATACATTGCGACTACTGGAAGTAAATATACCCATACAACAAGGGGAGGAAATACAGAACAATAATATCGATATAGAAGAAATAGAAGAAGCAATAGAAAACATCAAAATAGGTAAATCAAGTGGAGAAGATGAAGTAGATCCAGAAATGATCAAATACATGGGACAGAACGGAATACCATGGCTACATAAAATACTGGCTGAAGCGTGGGTAAGAAACACGATACCTGAGGAATGGAAAAACAATCTCATAATGCCTATACACAAAAAAAGGTGACAAGACCCACAAAATATATACAAAAATAATACAAAATAAACTAAAGGGACACATAGAAATAAGCTGGAGGATGAGCAAACAGTATTCAGGGAGAAAAGGCAGACAACAGACAATATATACATAATAAGACAACTCATAGAAGGAAGAATCGAAAGGGGAGAAGAACGTATCTTTGCATTTATCGACCTAAGGGCAGCTTTTGATTCACTACAAAGATAAGTAATAGAAAACTGTTTAGAACTAATAGGCACACCGAAGAAACTAATAGAAGTCAACAACTCGGTGCAAGAAGATACATGAGCAAAAGTTCAAATAAACGGCAATAGATCAGAACCATTTAATATCAGAAAGAGTGTAAAACAAGGTGACAGTTTAAGCCCTTACCTGTTTATAATAATAATAATAGACAGGCTACTGAAAAACACAAGACAAAGAACGGAGAAACTGCAGACTACAGTGGGACACAGGAATATGATACCACTCAGAATGAATAGCCTGTTATACACAGATGATTTCGTGCTTATAGCAGACAAAAACAATAAAATGCAAAAGGTGATTATTGTATGGACAGAAAAAATATAAAAAATTAAGATGGAAGTTAATGTAGAAAAGAGTAACATAATGTATCTATATAAATAAGAAAATGGAATAGGAACAAAACAGAATAATGTACAAAAATGAAATATAGAAGAAGTGACCACAACGGAATCCCTAGGAATTACTATAGGAAACCGCGGGATAATAGACTTTGAAATAGCAAACAGAATCAAGAAGGCAAACAACATATATTACGCACTGAATAAGTCAGTTTTTGGGAAAAAAGAAATAAACAAAAAAACCAAGCTAAATATATATACCTAATGCAATAGTGGTCCCATCGATCCTATATGAAAGCGAAACCTGAACTGTACAACAGAAACACAAACCAAAACTGATAGCAGCAGAAATGAAGTATTTTAGACAGATAGCGGGGAAAACCAAGATGGAACACATTAGAAATGAGGAAATAATAGGAAAACTAAAACAACAAACAATAACACAAAAAAGGGAGAAGAAATTAGAATGGTATGGAAATCTACAAAGATTGGACAGAAACAGACTCCCGAAAAAAGTAATGGAAGCCAAAGGCACGAGGAACCGGAAAAGAGGAAGACCGAGACTCACCTGGATGAAGGGCATAGAAGAGATAGGGAAAGCAAGAGGAAAAACGATAGAAGAAATGAACGAGATGGCAAAGGATCGTAAAGGATGGAAGAAATAGGTAAAGGACACGGAACCCACAAATATCCAACACCCGTGAGAGTATACAGGATACCGAAGAAAGAAGAAGAAGAATAAAAAAATTAAAGTAGAGTTTACTCCTTGATTTAACACTCTATCTTGCAAACAAGTAAAGGTAAAATAGTTTTTCTAAAGCTTGAAATTTAGAAAAAAAATACAAAAGTTTTAAATATTATTAAGCACAGAAGCTGACTTCAGTTAACTTAACAGCTTTTCGGTCAGCCCTTCACTGGTCCTGGCTATTTGATCTATAATTTAATCTTATCCAATTTATAAAACAGTTCTTTTTCTACGTTCATGAAAAGTAGATTGGACATAAGATCTTGGCTTACAGTAGACCTAAGTCGATTCTGTCAGCAACAAGACGAGACGACGATACTACACGCCGGCGCCTAGCGTAAGCACACTGTACTTAGTATATACAACCGTTTAACATTAATAGTACACGCGATTATGACATAATTGAAAATTTAAAATCAACCTTAGTAAAGACAGAGCCTAATTTTTAACTTTAACTTTTTGTTTTTTTTGGGGGGCGCCTTTGGGGCCCCCCTGAGCCGGGGGTCCTCGGCAATCGCCGACCAGCTGACTTGGCCAGTCCGGGCCTGGGCAATATAACCACTAAATCCAATTAACTCTGCGCTTATGCGGATGATATTGTAATAACAGCCAGGCCAGGTTAGAAGAGATATTTATCACCCTGGAAAAGAAGTTAAAGAAAGTGCGGCTCCAGATAAGCTAAAATAAAACAAAATTCATGAAGAATGTTAGAATAAGGAAAATAGAGCAGGAGTAGATTAAAATAAATGAGTACAAATTTAAAGAAGTGGACTCCTTTAATTACCTGGCAGCAACTAAACAAAGCAATCAGGGTGAATGAACAAATAAAAGCAAGAATTGCCGCAGGCAATACAGCTAGTTATGCAAAACAACTACTGGGATCAAGGTTAGCAAGTAGATCCTTAAAACTAAAAATATATAAAGCGCTAATAAGACCTGTCATTACATGCGCGTGTGAAACAACAGCATTCTCTGGAGACTAAAAATGGTTCATGAGCTGAACACACTAGTAAATGGAGAAGACATTATCAAATTCATCAAGGCGCAGAGAATAAGATGGTTGGGGCATTTAGAAAGGATGGAGGATGGAAGAGATGCAAAGAAACTAACGGAATGAACACCGGATGAAACAAGAACACGAGGAAGACCAAGGACAAGGTGGAAGGATGATGTACTGAAAAACCTAACCACAATGGGATTAAGGAACTGGATGGCGACAGTCCACGATGGAAGAGCATGTCAGGGTGTAACGGAGGAAGACCCGCCCAGGGTTGTAGTGCTACAGAAAGAAGAAGAAGAAGAATAAAAAACTACCAAAACAACAAAATGTAACGTCTTTTTAGTAATGAACATGAAAATTACAACAAAGGTACGTTTAATGAAGAAATTTAACAATATTATAATGAAAATCGTCTCCTTTCACTTAAATTCTAATACCGCGTGACACCTCCTCTGGCAGTAATAACTGCTCTGTACCTTGCTGGCATACTCTTAATGTAATTATCAATATGTTCTTGTGGAATTTGATGCTACAGTACCGGCAATAAATCCCTCAGCTGTTGCACTGTAGTAGGCCTTGGATTATGATGATCCAGCTGTCTCTGCAGAAGGTCCCATGCATGCTCGATAGGGTTGAGGTCTGGAGGTAGCGAGGAAGAGCAAGATGGTTTATTTTTTCATTTCGAAGCATCTATAAAACAACCTGAGCACGATGCGGCCTTACGTTGTCGTCAAGAAAAACAAAATATTTCCGTCCAATAGCTTTGCGACGGTTCAGAACATGGTCCATAATGATTTCTTGGGCATAACGTTGGCCCGTGAGTGTACCATTAAAGATACGGAGGTCAGTACATCACCTCAAAGAAATTCCAGCCCATACCATAAAACCACCACCACCAAAGGCAACGACTGGTTGGGTATACTGAGGTAAGGTACGATGTCCGGAACTACGATATACTCTTTGACGCCGAATATCATTGCTGAGATAATATGTGGATTCGTCCGAAAACAGTATATCATCCCACGGTGTCGCTTCTTGAAGCCTAGGTACGTCTTGATAATTCTATCCAGTGTCTTCGTTGAGCCACAGTTCTTGCAGGACATCTCAGGTGGCGGTATGGGGCAAGTCCTACCTCGAACAATCGATTTCTCACATTTTGGTCGGAGACTCGATTTCCTGTGGCATTCTGGAGCACCTGCTGTAGATGTCAAGAAGTTGTAAAGGGGTGCATTCTTGCATTAATTAGCAGAAGTCGATCCTTCCCAGTTGTTGTGATGCGAGTAGATCCACTTCCAGGCCTTCTTGTAGTCGTACCCGTTTCTCTAAGGCGCGAAATGGCACGTGAAATTACGCTCTGCGTGGTTCCTAACATATCAGTAATATCGACCTGGCGATCTCCTTTTTGGTGCACAGCAACGGCTAAACTTCGTTGTTCTATTGTTAAATGGTTTCTCTGCATTGTTGTTTATTATTAAGAACACAAATGTAACACAAATAAAAAAACAATGAACAAAAAATATCTTAAGAAGGTCAGTACGCCACTCTAAAGACATTCCAGCCCATACCACCATAAGACCACCACCAAAGGCAACCATTGGTTGGGTATACTGGTAAGGTACGATATACTCTTTGATGTCGGCTATCACTGCTGAGACAATATCTGTACTCGTCCGAAAACAGTATTATATCCACGGTGTCGTTTCTTGAAGCCTATGTCTTGACCATTCCACCCGATGTCTTCCTTGAGCCACAGTTCTTGCACGACATCTCAGGGGCGGTATGAAGCAAGTCCTACCTCGAACAATCGATTTCTCACAGTTTGGTCGGAGACTCGATTTCCTGTGGCATTCTAGAGCACTTGCTGTAGATGTCGAGCAGTTGTAAAGGGATGCATTCTTGCATTAATTAGCAGAAGTCGATCTCTACGAGTTGTTGTGATGGGAATAGATCGACTTTCAGCCCTTCTTGCAGTCGTACTTGTTTCTCTAAGGCGCGAAATGGCACGTGAAATTACGCTCTGCGTGGTAGCTAACATATCAGCAATATTGACCTGGCGATCTCCTCTTTGGTACATAGCAACGGCTAAACTTCGTTGTTCTATTGTTAAATGGTTTCTGTGCATTGTTGTTTATTATTTAGAACACAAATGTAACATACGAATAAGAAAAAACAATGACCAAAAAGAATCTTAAGAAGACAGGAAAGATTATTTAATCAAACACACAAACTCGACTTGACACTAATATGGTTAAAGAATTGCAACTGGATTCTATTGTTTCTGTTTTTTTAACATCAAACATTACCGCTTGCTCTAATTATCAATAATAGATGACCATTAGCCGCCAAATACAAACATATATGCTTGATATTACAATATCCCTATTCGTTTTTGAGTAGTTTATTTTCCTTTGAGAACAGGTTTTACTTTAAGTAAGAGTTCTGGTACCAAATCAAATGAATAGGATGGGTGATTGATACCAGCAGCTCCGAGTATAATGAGAAATGACTTCACAATCAGGACAGAATGGGCAGGTGCATTGCCATGCATTTTGAATCAACTAGGCTTTTTTTAAGTGGTATGTCAGTCGAGAAATGGGCTGCAATAATCTATTCATCACTTCAACATACACATGCAATTTACTGTTTGTCCTTTAGGGACAAGTTGTTTATGGATCACTCCCCGTTTATCGAAAAATGTAATCAGCATGATTTGAGTCTTTTTTGTGCAACTGAATTTTTTGGGGTGTTGGCGATGATTTTCCACTCCACCACATGCTTGAATGCTTTAGAATCGTACTAAAACACCCATGATTCTAATCACCAGTGACAATTTAATTATATGCAAATTGCGTTGGCGCGGCAAGGCTGAACGAAATCTGCGCATGATGCAACCCTTCCCCGTATTTTCTTATTCGTAAGATTGTGCGGGATAAACTTTGCACAGATCTCCAAATCTTCATGTAAAATTATTAGAATCGTTTACTTCTTAATGCTCAACTCATCTGCTATCATTCCGCGATCTTCTGTAGCACTTTCACGAGCTCTTGCCACCGAATTTGCATTTAGAGATGTCGACCGACGCCCGCTATTAGCGTAATTTTGAACATCCTCACATGCATCTTTTAAACATTTAAACCATCAAACAACAAAGTAGTACCACTTAAAATGGTATCTCCGTATACAAATTTCAACATTTTATAGGTTTCTGTTGGGGTTTCCCTAATGTACAGCAAAATTTAATATTCCCTCGTTGCTCCATAACGATGGACAGAAACACAATGTACGCGTCAGCGTCCTACGCAAAAACTAAGAGCTGTTCGATCTTCTCTTGACCACCCTATATTGTTAAAACTGTGAACTATTACATGCTGCTTTACATTGGTTTAATTCCTCGTGACTCCATTGTTGGAAATTAAATTGCCAAACATCGTGAATAATTTACTCAACAATATAAAATGTAAAATAGTCTAAACATGTTATTTAATAAAACTAGAAAGACATAATGGTATATAATAAAGAAGTTTTCAAGCCTGAAATTTGAAAATTCGAAATATCAATTGAAAGTTTGCCAGAAAATTGCAATATCAATTAAATATTAATAATTCACCAATTATATTAGAAATTAGGTATCTTTTAAAATAAGAAGTACACAGAAAAATTCAGGCACACTTAAATCGGTTTATATGTTTGTTCTTCTGTGACGTCATAGCTTGCTTATGACGTCATTTGTGTTTGCGGTGGTATGACGTCATTATAGATTTTCGCTGTGTTTAGTGAAATAGAGCATCTGCTGTTCTTTACAGCAAAGTAATTTTTCTTTCGTAAATCGACGGGAAATGTGCAATCCAATTTTTATTCTAAATTAAATAATTTGAGATAGCAATAAACCTGTCACTTTGAATCTTAAAATTCATAACCATTTACAGCTTGAGTTTGACCAAGTGGAGGAATAAATTCTAGGCGAACTTTATCAGTAACATCAGATGTAATTTCTGGCCAGCCTTATTGCAAGCGTTTTCTTTAAGATTAAGACATTCACATTATTGGACTTTTCTTAAAGAACTTTACTGCGTGTGTAGCTCAGAAGAAATAATGGAATGGGGTTTAATCCGGGGTTTTGGCAGACTATTCTTTTGGTGCTCGTCGACTGATTTATACGAGGGGTATTTTTTAAATAAGGTTCGTTTCGGAATGAGAATGAGAATGACGCGCGATCGTCGCAGTGCACTTGCGCGTCTGCTCCCAGTATGCTTTGCGCGCGTTTAGACGCCATTTGCAGCCGTATTGTCTGTCTGTGTGCTGAGCTGTAGAAGTACGACTGTAATTCTTGAGTACAAGAAACTTGGCAGCAGCGGAAATTCACCGTCAGATTTGTGAAGTTTACGGTGATAATGCTATGAATGACAGTAAAGTTCGAAGGTGGATGAGAATGTTCAAGGACGGGCGGGTTAATGTGCATGATGAGCCACGCCCTGGCCGACCTTCTCTGATTTCTGAAGACTTGGTTCATGATGTAGACAACAAAATTCGACCAACGATTCACGATTTCAAAGTTATCAAATATCAATTGAATTTCCACAGGTTTCAAGTTCAGTTTTGTACACTATCGTTTCGGAGAAACTGAATTATCGAAAACTGTGTTCTCGGTGGGTTCCAAGACTGCTTTCTGGCGATCACAAAACAAAACGATTGCGCTGTGCTTTATGATTTTTGACTCGATACAATCAGGAAGGAGATGAATTGCGAGACCACATCGTTACAGGAGATGAGACTTGGGTGTCTCACATGACTCCTAAGTCCAAACAACAGTCAATGGAATGGCGACACACATCGTCGCCAACCAGAGTGAAAGCCAAACAAACACTTTCAGCACGAAATATCATGGGACAGGAAAGGGATTTTGTTAGTGGATTTTATGCCGAGAGGCACAACAATCAATTCTGATGCGTATTGTGTGACCTTGAGAAAACTCCGGCGTGCCATACAAAACCAGCGGCGTGGCCTACTGTCTTCCGGTGTGATGTTGTTCCGTGACAATGCAAGCCCACATGTTTCTGTACAAACACAAGGTCTTTTGGATGGGAACAACTGGATCATCCACCTTGACCTTGCAGCCAGTGATTTTCACTTGTTCCGGTACTTAAAAGAGTTCCATGGTGGTCAACGGTTCAACGACGACGAGGAAGTGAAAACTGCAGTCATGAATTGGGCTTCTTCACAGGCGGCAGATTTCTTTGACGTCGGATTTCAAAAACTTGTTTAGCGGTATAACAATGTTTCACCAAAATGGAAATTATGTAAAAAGTAGATAAAAGTATGTAGAATATGGAAGAAAATATATTTTAATGATATTTACAGTATTTTCCTTCTTATTAAAGGACGGACCTTATTTAAAAAATACCCCTCGTATATCTACCGGGAAAAACTTTGTCATGGTGTTTACGTACTTTAACAGCATAATCTGGTGGAGCTCCGTCTTGCTAATATGAAACTTTATTATTGGTAAAATTATTAGCGTTTTCACAATAAAATTGCGAAAATTATTAACTTCATTTTCGTGAAGAATATCCAAGATCGTTTTCTGACCACAAAGTAATGTTTAAAAATTTGATATTTTTGAATTTTTATTATTATACCGTGCTCAAACTACAGGATTTTAATATTCATACACTTCAGTTTTATGTGTTCTTTTTTCTTTTAAAAGTGGTAACTATTTTTCTCCACATTAGTAATAAATAGATATTCTTTTGAACACCCAATTTGTATTACTATAAATCCAAGCATTAAACAAGCACTAATAAGAAAAATCACAAATCGACTCCTCCCTGGTGTTACGCAACAATTCTGAGAAATTCTCGGAATGATTGACATTCCAAACTCATACCGCGGTTTTACGGACGCATTTTGGGGCGACGCAGGCGCAAGGAAGCGTCACGACGTTGACGGAAATAAAACGCAATTTGGGGTAGCGTGGCGCGATCGAAGATTGTGGCCCTCCGACATTTTCCCACATTGGATCCTGGGACTTCCTGGAATTTGCTCCGCATAAGCTCCGGATCGATAGGGAACTACGCAATTGTAAGATGCCACTTCGACATTCTTGTTGGCGTTTGACGTGGCCCCTTCCTGGTAATCAATGAAACTATCTTGGTTATCTAATCAAAAAAAGTATTAATTTTGCGGTAGTTTTAACAATTAAGGCTGCTTTTTTTAATTATTAACCTCATTTATTAAAACCTGATTGTTAACAAAATGAAGTAATTTGCTGTGAAAAAAGCTGGTACGGTTTCTGAATAAGTAAGAAATAAATTAGTTAATTACTAGTTATTTATGAATTCAACTTTAAAATATATTGTTTTTGCTGTTAAAAAAACGACAATAAATCTGACATGAATTCATGAACTTTTATCGTTTTTCTAACGGTTACATAAGCTGGACCCAACGAGCAAACGGTTCGATTTGTCGTTTCTTTGGAACCAATTTACATAACATTTTTATAGCGTGATAGGTTTCTGCTAGAATGTAGTATCAGACTCCCAATTCTTAGAAATATTTTTCAAGAATGGTGGATTGGGTCAGGGCCAGTTTTAGGCGCGGGGGCAACGTGGGCACTTGCCACCGGCGCCTAAGGTCAGTAGGCGCCGTCGCACTCAGGCTCATTTTAAGAGATGTTAATATTGTTAAGAGCCGCCTTCAAATATTTATAATAATAAATTGAAAAGAATTGAATAGCCGTAAATATTTCCAAATTTTAATTCTGATTTCTGGGAATAAATAAAACAAAAAGATATTTTTGCAATGTTGAACCAGACTCCAATTAGTTCACACAAAGTTCTTAGAAATCTGTAATCTTCTATTCAATGCTATTTTCGGGTATTTGGCACTAACTGTTGCATTATTTAGTTTTACAGTATTTATTTTTCGTATTTTGTATACTGGTGTATTATACAGGGTGTTAATGAATTGCAGGACTTAAAGTATACATGAAAACAAACATTTTTTGTTAATATATGTATGGTCAAACGTGTTTCCTTTCAGGGATAGAGCTTCTCACAGATTCTTTAAGAAGCGCCTAAATGTAGGCAACTCAATTTACTACCTACTATTTGTTTCCATAACTACCGAAATTAATACAGGATAAATAAAGCTCGCTCTCCAACTTTTCAAATATAAATTAAATTTAAAATAATTTAATTAACAAAATGTTTCAAAACTAAGCAATAGCAAAAACCAAAATTACAAAGCAAAAATGAACTATTTGAAAAATTTACAATAACTAATTCAAAAATTAACAAAATTATAGTAAATTTTCAAAATGTCGCCCCCAGCTTCTACACACGAAGCACATCTACGAAGTAAATTCCTGCGCACCGCTCCTAATATACCAGGAGTCTATTGAACTTCTTCACATGCAGAAAGAATACGCGTAAGTTCTTCTACAGTTTCAACTGGGGTAGCATACACTAACGTTTTAACATGACCCCACAAAAGGAAATCAAGTGGGGTCAAATTAGTAGAACGTGGAGGCCACGCCACATGCCCTCCTCGACCTACCCATCTATTGGGAAAAGTGTTATTTAAAAATTCCCTAACTTCCGCAGAAAAATGAGCAGGTGCACCATCGTGCCGCAGCCACATTTGAGATAGAACATCTTCCAAAAGTTCAGGCATGGCGCAAGAAATTTAAATAAATTGCTCCTGTTAAACTTTGGGTTAGCAGATATGAGTCTATCGCCAACAATCCCGGCCCAAATCTTCACTGAAAATCTTTGCGGGTATCATTTTTGAACCACAGCATGGGGATTTTTATCGTCCCAAATGTGGCTGTTTCTACTGTTGAATATTCCTTCTTTCGTAAAAGATGCCTCGTCACTAAACAGAACGTTTACTTGGAATTCTGGATCCTCATTACACCGCCGCAGTAATTCTTGGCAAAATTCTACCCTTCTGGGAAAATCTGCTTGAACCATGGCTTGTACCTTCTGTGTATGGTACGGATGTAGCTGCTGCTCATGTATCAAGAGATCCATAGCAAGCTGTTTCTCAGTGGGCTGTGAAATGAAAAGTCACGTCTTTACTAGACTAAAGGAATGTTTATGATGTCAGATAAATTAGTTATTTTTTTATACGAAGCGGACAGATTGTTAAAATTATTTTTAATACATTTCAAAGAACATATATATATATATTATATACAGGGTGTCCTTTAAATGCCTTAAAAGCTTCAGGTAGAATTTTTCCTTTATGAATGCTTAATACAAATCTTCAAAAAAAAGTAGGTATTTGGAGCTTAGTTTTCTTGTACGAGAGTGTTAAAGTTCATATCTTTAAAACAGAATTTCATGGAAACAATAACGAGAACTTTAATGTTGCACGTATCTGCCGATAAGTGACTGACTGCCACTTGATTATGTAAAGATTAATATTGAGTTGACGCTCTAGTTGCTCTTCTGGAAGTACTGTTAAAAATGATAAATTTCGTAAATACTACATTTGACAACAGTGCAAGGCCATGGTATTGTGATGAAAAGTAGAAAATTTGTTTTTCGGCATTTGTCAAAATCTTTGATTTACTTATCGGGACGTTTGCATTGTCATTTTCCTTCAGTTCCTGGTTCGTTGTGATTTTATTTGCGTTTTTCTGTATTCATTCACTTTGTTGCTTTCATTCATTTTGTTGCTTTGGTTCCTGTTTTGTTATTGGGTTATTTGCATTTATTTCCTATGGAGTACGACACAAACGAGTACGTTGACATGATTTGGGTTCTTGGGGAGTGCCACGGAAACTGCAATCAAGCTGCTAGGATTTACGCCGAGCGTTTTCCGAATAGGAGACATACCAGCCATGTGGTAATTCGGGCTACAAATCAAAGGCTTAGAGAAACAGGAAATATCCGTCCTGCTCCCAATGCTGATAGAGGCCGACCAAGATATGTTAGAAACGGAAATTTAGAAGAGGAGGTACTGGAACTTGTAACAGATGATCCGGGTACTAGCGTGCGTGCTCTTTCTAGAGTTGTTGGTGCCTCCAAGACCACCGTTTATAACATCTTGAAGGAAGATCTACTTTATCCGTTCCATAAAGTAAGAGTGCAGCATTTATTAGAGGAAGATTACGAGAAACGTGTTAGCTTTTGCGATTTGTTATTAGAAAAACATAGAGGAAATGCAAGATTTGTAAACAACATTCTGTGGACAGACGAAGCGACATTTACGAGAAATGGCATCTTTAACTCTCACAACCAACATATCTGGGCACATGAAAATCCTCATGCTCTGCACCACGGAAATTATCAAGTTCGGTTTTCACTGAATGTTTGGGCAGGAATCGTAGATAATAAACTCCTTGGGCCTTTTGTACTACCTAACCGATTAAATGCTGAGAACTACTTAAATTTCTTAAATAACGACCTTCCACCTTTATTAGAAGATGTTCCTTTGCAAGTTCGTCGGGATATGTGGATGCAACAAGACGGAGCTCCAAGTCACTACGCTGCTCAGTAGTAGAGTGCCCGCGCTGCGAGAAGACCCTTAAATAAAAAGTTAGTGGGCACTTCATAGTGAAAATTGTTGAAGTAGTCCAATTTGTTGCTTATGCCTTATAGATTCGAAATCCGCAAGTCGTCAAAAAATCGTCCTGTGCATAAGGGCACAAAATTTAAAATTCATCTGACTGCACATTCGATAACCTTAGATGGTAAAGCATATTATCCCGAAGTATCAAAATTATCTTTGTACGTTTTGTATTTTTAAAATATTAATGAATCCTGGGAAGCTAACGTTGTTTATAGGGAGAAAAAATCTTCTAATTCAATTTATTCGTTTCAGTACACCAGTGAAATCGGGATTTTTTTGGACTTTTTTCGCTTTACACGCCATTATTTCCCAAACTATCAACCTAGCACGAAAATTCATTTGTTATAAAATGTGTATTATTCTGTATGAAAGGTACTGGTTTTTAAATTTTAATTTTTAGAGTTTTCTTAAACGAGATATTTTACTAAATGTAAAATATTGCAAAATAATTTCAAAAACCCACATGCACGCTGTCGATCTGTGACTCACGATGCTTCGCTTCTCCCACTGCTCTACGCCGCAGTAGCACCCCCGCGCTCGCCCTGTAGCGGCCCATGCCGCTCTCAATTTGGATAGGGTTTTAAGACAATAATAATATTAAAAGAAACAAAAATAAATATTTATTCACTCTCAGAGTTATCTTCAATAAAAATAGTTTCTGATTGCTGATTATGGTTGACTACGCTATTTTTACATGATTTTTGGCCCATACAGTAACAGGAACCAATACAGTTCAAATTTTTTTTTGCATGATCAGACCTTACTTGTACAATCTGAAATAAATGTTTATTATTTGATAATTATTATGTTAATGAATTAAAAATCAATCACTTCGTACCTTTTTTGCAACGACAAGTAGTTAAAATGCTGAGATCTCCAGGAACTGCTGCTTGTGTCTGGAAGACTGGTACGATTTGATCATTTTCAATCATCCATCCAAATTCCAAAAGATTTGGCAATTCGGGTTGTGGTTCCAAACTACTGAGCCAAATTTTTTTGATAATATGCCCTCAAACAATGTTGTTTCAGACTATTTTCTGTTGGAGGCAATTTCTCTATTGTTTTAGATATTGCAAGTATTGCTCTTAAATTATCGATGGAAGATATATCGGAATTATTAGTGTACAATCTTAAAACAAAGTTGTGCATTTTTTTAAATAATCTATCATTAAATTCTTCAATAGCGACGCCTTCAAGTAACTCACAGTAAGACATGTATATCTTCCAGCAAAATTTTTTTCCGAGTCCACTCAGTTGGCCTGTCGTATCACATCCTGTCAGTGCATGAAAAGCAGGTAGATGTTTTAGAAGTAACGGGTTCATCCTAAATTTTGTGAATTGGAATAAAACGAACTGAATTCTGGTTACCAACTTTCATCCATCAATTTACCCGTTTACCCTGCCCGTTGCCCCGCCTATTTCCCCCGCCACTTGCTCCGTCCGTTTGCCCCACCACTTCGAAAATCCTTCGCCACGCCCCATTCCACGCTCTGTGTACATTTTTTGTCTACACTGTCTATTTACACCGTTTCTTTACGCTGTCACTTTACACTAGCTGTCTACACTCTCTGTTTACACTGTTTTTCTAATGGAAACAACTTCCTACTACTCTATTTACTAGCATTTTGCAATATTTTGAGAAATAAAAGGAATTTAATAGAATTTCTCGTTCAACACTTACAAAACTTTCCAAAGTTTTGAATAAGTAAATCATTTACGCGTTTATCCCGCGCGCTGCCCTGCTCCTTTGCCCCGCCCTTAGCTCCGCCCCTTCTCCGCATCCTTTTGCCACGCCCCGTTGCCACGCCCTTTGCCACGATCTTTGCCACGCCCCTTTCCGCGTTTTACATTACGCTTTTGTTTACACTGTATATTTATACTGTTTCTTTAGGCTGCCTGTCTACACTGTCTGTTTACCCTGTTTTACTAATGGAAACAATTTCCTACTGCTTTGTTTACTAGCATTTTACAATATTTGTGGCTTGCTTGCTTGCTTGCTTTGAAAGAACGAGATCTAGGACGCGGTTTTCCAAGCATCTCTATGCATTTAGGCCACATTTCGCTCATTGTACACCCTAACTAAGAATTTTGCCTATCTGGGGTAATTCCAACTCCAGTAGTGATTTTTAACGTGTCACACATCGCAGTGGCACGGGACCTACGGCTTTACTTCTTATCCGACAGAAGGCGCATTTTCAGATTTTTCCCCGC
>JABXWE010031413.1:0-19863 GCA_014611495.1 Limonius californicus
TATTTACTCTAAATTATGTTATTATCCTATGCTATGCTTCGACTATGTTATTTTTGCTACGTAATACATAAATCATATTAAAAGGATATTGTTTTTGATCTTGTAAATCCAGATTGTATCTGAAATTGAGAGAGATTGACTTGGTTGTAATGTAAATCATGTTATATGAGAGGATATTATTATTATTATTCATAAATGTAAATCTTATTAATATAAAAGGTAGTTTCCGATCTTCAGAATGTCCTACGATGTGACTTATTTGTTATCAAAGTGATGTGTTTGTGGATATTCGGCAGTGAATAGTGATGACGACGTCTATGTTCCATGTAGACGATGAATTTGGGGTGTCCTGGGCAATATCGAATCCCTGAAATGTAAATTGCTATAATTTTGTATTTTACCTTCTATAAAAATATTTGTATCAAGTTTAATTTGTGAATCAAGATTTCATTATTGTAATAATTAGTTTATGTGTTACATAAGGGAAGTGTTGAAGTACCTTTGTTTAGTTAAATTAAGATGTTAATTTGGAAATAATGAAATTTTAGGTAAAAATCATTAATTTTGAGGATATAATTTAATTATTACTTATTATTATGTTGTTAGCAGATATAGATGATAAAAAAGTTTATAATTAAGTAGTATGAAGGGTTTTGTAACTGCTTTTTATAAGTATAAGGCTTAATTGAAGAAATTTGTGTAAATTTGCAATTTTGCAACACAAG
Organism: Limonius californicus; assembly: GCA_014611495.1. Classification (NCBI taxonomy): domain Eukaryota; kingdom Metazoa; phylum Arthropoda; class Insecta; order Coleoptera; family Elateridae; genus Limonius; species Limonius californicus. The sequence continues at coordinate 726 of JABXWE010031413.1, forward strand.
TAATTTTTTTATTTCAAAATTTTATGTAAATGATATTAAGATTCGTAATTTTTCAAAGATTACGACTCTGAAATTAGTTTGTTAAAATATGAATTGTTCATGTTGTAACAAGCAAGTTTAATTTGTTTAAAATCATATGTTGATTTAAGAGATATGATTCTGGAAGGCCATTGGTTCATTTTTAAAATGCAGATGATTTTTGGGTCCGATTTTGGATTTTAGTCTCTTGTGAGTGCTTGAAGGGAAACCACGCAGTTTTAATTACTCTAAAATTAAAATTCAAACCATTTAGGTCGATTATTGCAAATTTTGAGGCGTGGCCAAGTTCTGTTAATAATGTAATTTTTAGAGGTTACGCTTATTTGTTTTTAACGAAGTTTAATTTAATTTAAAATTTAAATTATGTGAAGTGTTTGTTTTTTAATAATAATAATAATAATAATAATAAAACTCACCTGATATTAATTCTTCGGAAGTGTTTCTTTAATTAACTTAAAAGATCCTGGAAAGAAATTCAATTAAAATCAGTTAAAGGAATTCCTTACTTTAAGTTATATTCACTTACCTGAATTACTTTATGCATTTATAAATGGTTATTAAAGTGTTTTTACCTGGATGTCAGCATATTTATGAACGAAGCTGATCAGTTAACATCTTCAACGGTCATCACGTATTCAACTAGTGACGCATAGATTTGAAATACCAGCATCAAGGCCAAAATAATGCAACCGTATGCAGTTAATAGAACTATGCCGTAAAGAGCGTTTTAAAACCGTTGGAAATAAAAGATAAGTTCGCAGGTATTTCTTTATTTGTTTAATTTATAATTATAATTATATAACTATCATGAATGAAGCCACGAAAAATTAATATCTTGATTAGAACCCTGAGATGTCTTATAAGAATATATGCTGATATAAATTAAAATTTAAGTTCTTCGTTTATTAGATAATTAATTTTAAATTTTATTAATGGGCGCAACCAACGTGGATTTAGTTTATGAATTTATTTATGTTTAATAATTATTTATAACAACTATCACAGCATATAAATACGGTCGCTGCCAACGTGGGGCGATTATATAATTTATTCCATATTTTTATAAACTATTACATAGCAATATATATATATATATATATATATATATGTGTGTGTGTGTGTATTCATATTCTAGCAGTTTGGTATATTTGTGATCTATGCGGTAATGCGTTAGTAGTTGTAATATTGTCCAAATTTATATGGTATCAAAAGCTTTTTGGTAGTCCACAAATCCTATATTATATTCGGCATATTTTTCAATCAAGAAATCAAGAATTTTATAGTTTGGGGATGGTCTAATGTACTGTAGCCAAATCTAAACCCCGCTTGTTCTCTAGGTTGGTAAATATCTAATTTGATGCTAATTTTGTTAATTAGAATTTTTGTAACTAACTTGTATACACTAGACAATAGGCTAATGGGTCGATCATTTGCAATTTTGTTACGTCTTTATTGAGTAACAGAACAACTGTTTTCCCCAATGGTTTGGAATTTATCCTTGATGCAGAAATTTGTTGTATAGTTGTGTTAGCATATTCAATATGTTTTCACATCGGAAATCTGAGGAACGTGATAGTGTGCTTTAATCACAACGAGAATGTATATCAATAATATGTAAAGCTACCTAATTTTAAGTATTACAACTTATTTAACAGTTTCCCAGTTTTTCATCTTCTCTCGTGGAATGTAAATACCTTAACTCAAAAATAGCATGTGAAGTATTTGGCATTGTTTTGGTGTAAATGTTCTTGTAATTATTGTGTTATATGAAATAAACCTTTATTACCAAAATTACACCCTTGCTTGATGTAACGCGAAACATAATACTTTGGTCCAATTACTTGACCAATCAGCCTCTGCATACAAAACAATTTTTTAATATCAAAATACAACATTATTTGCTAAGAAGGGATAACAAACAGAGCAAAGGGATAGATAAGTTGATATTTGATACTGATTGCTTTTATCTTCCTTGTTCTCTCACTAATCGGTGTTTGGCACTTATTACAAACATTTCAAGAAAAATCGCAACTATGTGCAATCTTTTATTGGTCTTGTACTAGTTTTAGCAAAAACGACGTGAGCCCGTGGAATACACTCCATACTCTAAAAGTTTCTAGAAAAAAATAATAATTAATCTGTGTACAGATTTTAGATATGCGACGACATGTGACGGTCGGCCGCTTTTATTGAACGCACCCAGTATGTGCGACGTTTATTTAGCTTTCTGCAAACACAGTGTTAAGCCAGGTCTACACACTGTTACGTACGAGGAGATGACAGGAATTAGGCACTAGTTCTTGACCTGAATATTACGCAGATTTGAAATTACCCCCGCACGTCCGAATCAGTGTAATTTACCAATAGGTCATTACTTTCGCTTTCTGCGGTACCATTCACGGTACGTCCAAAAAAGGGGAATATTCGGTTTCCCAAAAATTCCGTAAAATATTGCTTAAAGTACCGATTTGGGAAATTTCGTCCTATGGCGTAATATTGAAAAATCTGCCAAAAGCAAGCGGTTTCAAGAGAAGCAACTGTAAAAGCTCCAGCACTACACCCAAGGACTGACTCAAGCTTTACTGCCCCTGAAGGGCCAATTTGCCACTGAAAAAGGTAAATTTTCAAACCCTTTGTTAATCTCGCTTCAACTCCTTCATTTAGTATATCGAGGGGAGGCCGCCTGAAACGCACGCCGTTTACTGTGAAATCTTCTGAAACTAGTTTATATGTTTTCTGTAGCATAAAAGTGATTCGCAGAACTTTAGCGATATAAGAAAATATTGCGTGTACAAGGCCTTTCTGCAGTACCTCTTTTTTTCAAATATTGTTAGCTGAGATTTAATTGTTTTGGGTTCACCTGTGCGTGCCCCTGTTTAATCTTAAGAATGTTCGTTTTCAACTGTGTTTTTTTAATAATGTTGATCTCTGTTCGTTACCACATTATAATCATTTAACCATTTTGCATGTATTAACGCAATTTACATTTTTATTAGAAACAATTGCGTGAAAAGATAAACATTCCAACGCTGAGAAATACATATTAGTGTAGGAAGCGCCACCATTAGGGGAAAGGTAAATAGAGGCTATCCGAAACGCCACTACTATGGAATTTAGTAGTTGACTGCCTGCTCCGCCGACTAAATGAGGCTGGTTTTTATACTATAGGATACGCCGATGATGTAACTATCCTGCTCAACGGCAAGTATGAACAAATGTTGTACAATCTAATGCAAACAGCACTTCCACTTGCCGAACAATGGTGCCCAGAGCACTCATTAATCCAGTCAAGACAGAGTTGATTCTGGCCGAAAAGAAAAGAAAAATCGCGATCACTAGAATTCCAACGCTCTTCCAAATCCCCTAACCTTTTCAGAGGAAGTCAGATACCTGGGAGTCATACTTGATGAGAAACTGAACTGGGCAAAACACATCAAAACAGAAATGGAAAAGCAGGAACGGCTTTTTGACAGTGACGTTGCCCTCAGTATCCTGAAAGAGGCTGTCCATAGGACGCATCTTCTTAGGGCAGAGTAGACTCCCTCCAACCCAAAATTATCTTTAAAACGCACTTCAGTGTCCCACGAACACCGAAGATACAGCCGAACCTGACATATTCCTCTTCACGGATGTCCAAAACAACACAAGGCACAAGAGCAGGTGTCTTCTCGGAAGACCTGACCTACACGAAAGCATAACACTAGGCAAACTCAGACCGTTTTTCAAGCGGAACTGAGGGCCATAATGCAAACACAATTCTGGAATATGGATCCAAAATAAAACAATTACAATAGCTACCGACAGTAGAATGGCCCTGCCGGCCTTGAACAAATCCAAAATTGTCTCAGGTGTGGTACTCAAGTGGCACCGCACGTTGAGTTAGTATCTAGTAATAATATTCTAGAACCCAGGGCATGCAATATATAGCAAAGAGCAGGCTGATGCCGTAGCGAGACAAGGCTCGGAACAACTCTTTTGGTGTCCTGAACCGGCAGTTGCGCCCTCTCCCACCCTACTATACACCCTAATTAACCAAGAAATCCAAAAACGCCATTGAAACAGATGGGTCGAAACAGAAAAACGCCGACATGCAAGGGTGGCCATCATAGCCCCCTCGCGAAGAAAGGCATGATTTTGCACAGGTCTGCCACGGAGAAAACTATGACATATCGTAGGAATACTCACCGGACACTGCCGACTAAATAAACACATGCACAAGATGGGGCTAGTCGATGACCCAACATGTCGAAGATGCCAACTAGACGAGACAGCTGAACATCTGCCCTGCACAAATCAGAGGACCCATGTTGGGGGAATTGTGGCCTAACATGGCTGGGATTCGCAACACACCTCTGGTAAATATTTTCAAGTTCATAGAAAGGGTGGGTAGGTTTAAATGGGAAACCCAGAATGGTCTTTGTTATGAAGGTAGCGCAATGGGCCCGCCTTTTTGAGGCCTAAATGCACGTTAACGTGTTCACCCTCCCCTTCTAATCCGGAATCCAGAGGTAGTGGCTAGATAAATATGAATTTTATTCCTTACTTTTGAACAACCCTGTCTCACACAAGGATCCTCCTTGACATTACAAATAAGCTCGGAAATGGAAAAATATATCTGCAGCGTCAAAATAAATCGAAAGTGTTATTGCATTTCGACAGAACAAAATTTCAACTGAATAAGTAATCTACAGAACCTTTTCCAACTTCAAAGCTAGAATTCTTTTTACTTCCTTTTGCTAAATAACGACTGTCTAGACAAACATCATTCAGAACAAGAAAATGGAACGCAACTAGACAAACATCATCCAGAACAAGAAAATGGAACGCAACGCGACTCGAAATTAAACTATATTCTACGAGTTTTAGTTCATAACGGCGTGAAGAAGAAAAAACGCGTTACAGTGGAATGAGCGTTTCAAAAATGTTAGTTTGCAAATCCGGACGACTTCTCGGATTTGTGTAAAAAATAAATGAGACGTATATGAAAATAACGGGCGCGTTTTCGACGAGCAATTTAGGATTAACCCAAATACCGGGTAGAATTAGCATTCGGCTTAATTGCTTTTAAAATTAACGATGTACAAACACGAAATGATTTTGAAAAATCATTTTTAAGTACTGAACGAGCCCCCATACATATCAAGTGCTCGTTTGATTAATGATCTAATGAGGAACAGTAATGTTCTCTAAATAACGATTTGTTTAATTAAGGATAAGAGAAAAATTTAATTATGTAGCTTAATACATTTTAGGGAAAATGAAAAATGGGTTACATGCGAACATTTAATTGAATCATTATTTACACGCTTGCAGGACACTTTAATAATTATATTTGCGTTATTATCACAATACATGCAAAACAGGTTTAAACTGATAATTTCAACATCTTAAAATCTACAGGGTGGCTCGTATTTGCAGGAGAAAATATATTGCGTGATTTTGTCACTAGTAAGAAGGTAGATGTTAGTTTAAAAATGTTAAGTTTTTTGGAGCTGTTACTAAAGTTATGTAAGAGATAAAACCCAGACTTGAATCTGCCAGTACAAAGAACTTTCGGTCCATAAAAATATCAAAGAGTAATAAATATCAGGAAATATTAGAGAATGTTAGAAATATTTGAGATTATTTATAGAAAAACTATTATACAGTAGTTTGCAACAAACTGAATATTTTAACATATCACTAACGTGATTTAAATAATTTGAGGTGTTAATGGAGGGAAGAATAAATATATTTCTAAAATATGAATAATACACATGCAATACGAAACGATTCACCGTTTCGTATCGAACTATTTTTTTTAAAACATTTCCTTTTACCTTTATTAGGGGCTTTTATCGAGCATGAACCATTGTTACGCTTAAAATGTAATTTTTCGCACCATATTCAGTAAAATATATGAAACCAGCATCCTGTGATATCATAACTTAGTAAGTACAATTAATCTTCTGAAGCGGGTTAATTTGTATTATGTTATATTTTGTAACATTTGGATATACGTTTGCTGTTGTCCTCCAATATACTAATATACAGGGGATTTTCCATTAAAATAAAAAGTTAGAGAATACACATATATGTATAATCTAGGCTGGTGCAAAAAAAGAGAACTAGCAAAGGAAAAGTACATCACGTCATTCTACAGCACGTAGAGATTACTTAAAGCATGAAGCGTAGCCCATGGGTCCACAGTCTATTTTCGTAATAGTATCCATATTGTCATAATCTAATAATTTACTACCTGAAGGCGGTTTTAAAATATTTCTGTATAACTATTCTATTTCTAGTTCTAATACAGATACAAAAATCTTCATTGAAGAAATATTTCGATGTTTTGTCTCTCCACATTGGAATAAACGGTTAAACCAAATATAACTATAAACGTAATTTAGTTTCAACTTACTTTTATGCTGCATTTAGAAGTTATAACTTTTAAAATTCTTAAGTTGCTTGTGCTGACAAATAAGCTTATTATTTCATGTTCAAGGCAGATTATTCCACTTTAGTATTTCCTCGCCTATATAAGTTATTGATTCGAATTATATTGCTTTAGTTCGGTCCCAGATGAACATGGTATTGTGCAATACGACGCGGATACATTTTTAAACATGTAAAATACGAAAATTTAATTTACCCAAAGGTTTCAATGACAGTTAACTTCGCGAAGTAAACGTTTATGGCTATTAAGGTTCTTTAGGTTACGAGCTATAAATTAACTATAAATTTGTCTCTTGAAACGGATAGAAAAATTTAATAACGTAAAAGAACATATACCTAACCACCCATTAGGAATTAAAGCAAGTGTCACGGCGGTTTTTCCATTTAGGATTAAGAACGAATTAGTAGTGGGTTTCAATGGGTTTAAAAGCTCATACGGTTGGCTTTGTATGGTACGCATCACATTTCCTTCCGCCGAACCCTAGTTTTAAAATTTTTCCCGAGATATCCGCTTTAAAACTTTAAATCGTTAAGAGAACTTATAAGAGGAACAGGGTGCGATATATTCAAAATATTCACATACATAAAGCTACGCCCCTTTGTACATTATAAAGCGATGGAAAATACGATTCCAATAATCCGAAGGAATCAAATTCTGTAAACAAACTTTCTCAACGCCTAAAGATTTATCTTGTAGGGGCAGACTTTATTTAAAGAAGAGCTTACAACTTCTGTATTAAATCATAAACCGTATATGAAAAATCAATAAAAACATAAGCTTCTTCAGTAATTCTTTTACGGCCTTATTCACTCGCCTCTTGGCCTTTAATTAGCTAAAGATAAACGCCTAGATGTTTATCCAATCTTCTCATATATATCGAAGGTTTTGTAACGAAAACGATCAGTAAAAATTACGATCCAATTTTGGAACTATCGAGAGGTTTTATTGGTCGTAATGAGAAGGATAAGAAAGCGCCTTATTGATGGAAGATATTTTATGGCTTTTTCATTGAGACCCAATAATGTTTGACTCGCGTTATCTTAAAATATCGTTCTCGCCATCATCTGTCTACCGGAAATATCCGCGAAAATCGTAAAAATAAATGGAAAAAGTATTATTGCTTTTTGAAAACTGAATTACCTAGTTAATTTAATTAAACCTGGGGTATGTTTTATTGATTTTGTATTAACGATTCGATATTTCAGTCTTTTTTATTGATTAATTTTTTTAAGAAACATTTATTAATACAATTGTTCCTAAAAAAATTGACAGATACATTAGGATATCGAATTATTAGGCATTCTAAAAGACAACAAAGTTTTATTTAATTTAGCAGAGTGCGTGTCCAATTTCTAAAGAATGTATATAACCAACGTTAAATTAGAAATGAAGTAGCAACTAATAACTTATATACCAGACTGTTGGGTAAAAAAATCTAGGTTCAATCTTCCATATAGACAGTGAATTGTTTAATAGTCAATTCGTTCTGTTGGATCGTTAACGTAACTCAGGTGATAGTTGGGTTGCATATAATTGTAGAGTTAAATAGTTGTAATATTGTAATTCATATGGCCGTGGTAGAACCTGGTGTCACAATTTGCAGGTCGCGCTACCGCTTCCGACTTGACCTAACTGCTGCCACCTTAGTGGTAGGCGGGGCCGACGGCTTTGAGGTGCCCTCCGATGCACGGCCGGTCGCTGTTGTTGTACCACTAAACGGGTCACCCATTCTAGTAGTGCCCCGAGCCCGGGTTGTTTAACTTTGGTGAGCGTTTTACTGGCACCAGCGTTTGGCTATGCGACCAACGTTAGGTGGTTAACGTTTTACTTTAAACATTTGACGTGATGCAGCAGCGGATTTATGAATTTGCGGCCTATAGGCTGATATATTTTGCGGCCTATATGCTAATATACTTTGCAGCCTATAGGTTAATATATTTTCCAACTATAGGTTGATATATTTAGCGGCATGTGAGCTGATATATTTTGCGGCCTATAGGCTAATGTATTTTACCATCTATAGGTTAATATTGCTGTGTATTCTCTTATATAAATATAAATAAATCAACCCACATTGATGGTGACATAAAAGATGCTATGAATTATTTTATATAAATAAATAATTATTATTCAAACAAATGTGATTTTGATTTACCTCGGCTAGCTCATAAATAAAACTTTTTATGTTGGTTACGCCCATAACATTAATTAAAAATTAATTAAAGTTTTCAGTTCGTGGCCTCGCTTACTGACAGTTACAAAATTCAGTAATACATTCAACACACATATATAATAAATTCAAATAAACTTATCTGTATTTCTTCTAAAATGTTGTCCTCGAGTGCACATTCAAAAATGCTGCTGACCAGTGTACATCTGAACTGTCAGAATTGCATCGTCGGCAAATTCCCGCCAAACTAATGATGATAGAGTCACTTTCAGCTTGATCTCGCTGCACACATGATCTCGTGCGTAGATAAATCAATTAAAGTTGCAGTGAAACATGTTAAATTTCCAAAAATGGTAAGTAACCTTCTTCTTATTATGAATTAATAATAGCACTTTTAAATTCAATATTCTCTAATAATTTATTTTTCAGGAATTTGAGAATAAGCACACCATTGACTGTTACACTCCAGGTAAGTTGGATTATATTATAAATTAAACACTTTTACTAACTTGTAAATTAACTAAACTTTTATTATTTTGCTTTCATAATTAAATTAACACTTGTAACAAAAACTTTCACATAATTAAATACTTTTAATACTTTAACATAACCTCATGATTTTAGTAAACAACTTTGGGCACCGCCCATAACTTTGCAAATTAGCTCTTAAGCCCAGTAAAATTAAAATTGGAGCTAACACATAAAGCGTGCTTCGTCCTCAAGCATTAAAGCAAGACTGAATTACAAAATTTGCCAAATTTGGGACTTTGGCGCATTCAAGAGTTAAAAATGTACCAATCAAAATTCAAAAATTAAGCTGAATAATCTTCAGCTGATTTACAACAATATAAAATTATAAATTACAATGTTAATATGCAACACATGAATAAACAAACTTCAGAATAATCATCCTGACTAAATTATGCAATTTTTAACACCAAACACTCCTAAATCTGGGATAAACAAATTACATGTGCTCATATTTAAATTTACACAAAATTCAAATGAAACACCTCAAAAACATAACAAACCTCAACAACAATTATTAACAAATATACAGAAATAAACAAAATACCCTTCACACTTATTAAACATGGAATAATCATCAATAAAAGATTTCTAACCTGAAAATAATAACATTCCTACAATTTTACCAATAACTAATAAACAACTTCTATTTAACTAATAAAACTTCTTCTAAACTTCCCTATACATAAAATAGAAATTAATTATAAAGATAATACCACAGTGAAACATCAATTAATGTTGTTACCCACATTTTTACAAAATATAAATCAATACTAATACAATTTCTAAGTTCCAGGGCTACTTCACTTCCCTAAAATAACCACAAAACCTTCCTACATCGCACTACGATGTTCCAACATCATTCCCTAAGGAATGTCTTCTCACAAGAACACTTTTAACACTCAAGATGCCATCACGCAGCACTTCCGAAGATCACACGAGACCTTTTTCTCTTATTAGGTATACACTTGTCAATTTCTATCAATACAATCTTTGCAATAGCCTTCCTTACATGATAAAGAAACTAATTATAAACAAATCCAGGTAAAAACAGCTTCCTATTTCGAAAATAGTATCCTTTTTAATATTCGTAAAGCATTACGAAGCCAAAAATCACATCCTATCAGGGTTATCTCGTAAGATTAAACATAGTATAGGTATTATCTATAATATTAACATTAATATAGGATAAATACCACAGGATATTTTGCGGCTTGTAGTTATGTTCGTTTGATTTAACAGCTTCTTACGGATTAAAATCTTATTTTATTGGCCGCTCCGTAGCCTATAACTATCTTATTATTTCCCGAATACAGTTTAGTGGACCTTTTTTTGTTATTCTGGAGAAATGCCGATGAACATTTTGTCTATAAGCTTGACCGTGGACGTTTGCTGGAAATTTCCTGCCCTTGTGGGAGCCCTGTTAATTGTTCTAAAATTCTTGCAACATATTTCGTCATATGGTAAAATACTTCCAGCTGCTGGATATTTGCGTTCGTTTTTTTTCGGCAGTCGACTTAAGATCTCCTTTCGACCCGGTTGCTTGCTAAGACCTCAGCGCAGACGAGAAGAACTGGGAGGGTGGTTTGGGTTTCGATGGGTGTCCATTGCGTGAATTTTTGTAGCACTGTTATCACTGTGGGGTAAACAGGACCATCGACAAGTGTCGGATTTAAAAAATACGCTGGATTTAACTATTGGAAGGCAATTCATTTCGAATTTGCTTATCACTTTTACGGATTAATATCGAACCCCTTTTCTTACCCTCTGGATGTGCCGCTACTGCGACAATACAAGAACACTCGAAATTACCCGTTTCCTGAAGTTCCAAGGAAGGACCTAGAAACGCCCCAAATTGTGCCTCTCTCTCTACTCCCTACCTGAAGAAAACTAAGGTAAAAATTATTAATTGTGTTGTTGTGAAAACTCGTTCCGAGATTCATTCGACTGGTTTAAAGCGCTGAACGCTTTTCGTGATCAACGCAAAGCGGCCTTCAGTCGCCATTTGATATTAGGTGTTAATCTTAAAGTGTAATTAATTTCTGTAAACTCAAACGTCACTGGCTACGCAGATCTATGTGTTTAGTAAAGTAAATATCGTAAGCCAGTGGAGACGAGCTCTTTTGTTTGGACGTCCCATCTACCCTTGTGTTCAACTACAGTTATTACCGTTTTGAATGTATTTTTTGTATTATGTGTGTTACCAATTTCAGGCAATAGAGATATATTTGTCTTAAAATTAATCATATCTTTCATTTCTGTGTATTGTGCATGAACTTTGTAAGCATTATATACAGGAGAAGGCACAATAAAGGTGAGTGCGATTTCCGTAAGCTGCTGGTTTCTCGGCCCTCCTACGAGAACCTGCATTCAGCTGTAACCTGTAGGGTGGCGCCCATTAATTTCAACTTACTCTGAATACTACTACGTTAGATTTCCTTCCTTCAAGTGTTTCTCGTGAACCACTCCTACTCCTCTGAGTTAAGTCGAAGGCACTTCCATCTTTCCTGCTGCAATCCGACGAAAAAGCTCGTTTGACCCGTAACACTGTAGGCTGATATATTTTGCCGCTTAATCTCAATATACATAACCACAAGAGTAACTAAGATTATGAAACCCTTGTCATATTAATAATTTGACGCCCGTGACGATTGTTTCAAATTCATCTTTTCACAAGTATTCGTGAATTTCGCACCTTTTGAGCCTCTTTCGAGGCAGCGTACTTACTTGGCAGTTCTCCATCCAGTTCTCTTTGTTACAACTCTAAACATAACATCCAAAAGTAAATATAGGAGTAGGTAAATAGAACAAAAATTAATTTTTATTAAAAATATAAAGGAACGTAGTAATCCTCACCAATAAATAAGTTTTTATGATATAACAATTCTAATTTTGCCAAAAAATTTGCCATGTCGTCGTGCATTCGCAAACTGTTTCCTATAGAAAATTTTCCCCCGTAGGCTTCAGCCTACTTATCCCAATGGGAAATCCACCACTGGTGAGATGCACCAGTAAAATCTCTGTGGAGATGAACTGCACAAAACTTTCGGGGTTTGGTGCCCACGTTATGTTGTAGGTCCCCACTATTCTATGCTATCAGTTGTACACAGCAATATACAAGTGGCTGCCAACGGCCTTGATGCGATACGGTACTTCCAGAAGAATAATAGCATATAAGAGGTGCTGAATTAATTAAACATTGTAATTAGATTTATAATACCAGAAATTATTATAAATGTTATGGAAATACAACGGTCTGGTAGGTGCAACTAATAATATTATCGCTTCTAAAAAAATCGTGTAAATAGGTTATATAAAAATTGTCAGAAAACACTACAGTGCTTATAATAAACTTACGTGGTATTGTGGGTAATTGTTTTTTGTACAAGATTTTAGTACGTAAATTCGGATTTGGTTACTACTTTTATTTATAAGAAATAAAGAACTATAGAATTGTTTTATTGTATGCACGATGTATACCTCAAGGTTACCGTGGAAGTTGACAACAAGAAGCGGGACATGAAAATATTTTTCGTAAAATGAAAGTTTGTTTATTTTACAGTTTAATTGAAATATGGCGTATACAAAGAGTATTTTCTAATATGTCATGATGTTGCGTTTAATAGAACGTTGCACTAAGTTCTTCAAAATTAAAGTTGATTACCTATTCCATTTCATAGTTCCTTGTTGTTATCCTTTTTTCTTTGAATTACGTAGCGTTCGTATTCACAAACTATTGTTCTCGCAAAGTACCTTCATGTCATGTACATTTGTTTGCTTAATTCTAACACTGCGTTTTAGTTTTGTAGTTTCCTTTAACTACATCCAGCAGCAAAACAAAATAATAATGGAATAAACACATAAAAAACTACAAGAGTTCAATTTGCTTGGCAAAAGTACTATTCAGTAAAATTAATTCAAGTAAAATGTCAGTTGGTGGTATTTTTATTCTTCTGTGAGTTCTAATGTTATAAACATATTTTTGAAATTAAAATAAAAAGCATAACATAATACGAAAGCGAATGACAATTAAATTTACAAAATGTTCCTGAATAGTACATCATAGATACCGCGATAAAAGAAAAATTGGGAATCGAACGCGAGTATCTTTGGTAGAATAGCTTCAAATCCAAAATGTTCTGATCACTGCTTACACCCCTTAAGATACTTCTCTTATCTTAGATTATTTCACACATTTTAATGTGCATCACATCCATCCTCAGTTTTGCATCAATTTATCCAATCCAATACCTTTTTTAATTAACATAAATTCCATGGTGGAGATCTAATCATAAGTTCTAATAGTATAACGTGCAGACAGAGAAGAAGAAAACCTCAGTGTCAGTAATAAGTAATACTAATAACAACAGCATAGAACAGGTATCCCATTTTCACTATATATGAGATAAAGAGTATGACAACGGCGTCATTAAAAAAGCATAGAAACATTAGATGATGTGCGCAATAATGTACAAAGCATTAGGTAACAAAACTAGAGAAGATATCAAACTAAATTTTTATAAAGTAATAGGAACACCTGTTGCTGATGTATGGGAGAGTAACGTGGACGCTATCTGACAGAGGTAAAATCAGAGTATCGTCTGATATGAAGTTATAAAAAGCGCGAAAAGATGATGACAATACAAGACTAAATACATAACGCAGATATAATAACAGAACTAAACATATATTGGACAAGCGAAAGAATAAAATAAAATAGAGATAAGTGGATACAACACACAATATTACAGAATGGATGATAATCGGACTCCCAAACAAATCTTACACAAATCAAGAGGGAGAAGATGTATTAGCAGATCATGGAGAAGATAGCAACAATAAAACTGTGAAGACGAAATACACAATAAAATGCCCATTGCATGAACTGAAGAAGAAGAAAAATTCCCGGTAGTGGAACTTAACTTTACAGGATCCGGTATTCCCGAAATATGTAAGCGATGGTTGTAAAGTACAAAGCGTGGTCAAAGAAGGTTTGAACTTTAAACTTGATTTGTTTTGCTATAGATCTACCTCTTTAAAATCTATTTAATAATCGAAAACGTCGTCGTCATCGTCCCGGTAGTGGAACTTAACTTTACAGGATCCGGTATTCCTGAAATATGTAACTGATGGTTGTAAAGTACAAAGCGTGGTCAAAGAAGGTCTGAACTTTAATCTTGATTTGTTTTGCTATAGATCTACCTCTTAAAAATCTATTTAATAATCGAAAACGTCGTCGTGATCGTCCCGGTAGTGGAACTTAACTTTACAGGATCCGGTATTCCTGAAATATGTAACTGATGGTTGTAAAGTACAAAGCGTGGTCAAAGAAGGTCTGAACTTTAATCTTGATTTGTTTCGCTATAGATCTACCTCTTAAATATCTATTTAATAATCGAAAACGTCATCGTCATCGTCCCGCTAGTGGAACTTAACTTTACAGGATCCGGTATTCCTGAAATATGTAACTGATGGTTGTAAAGTACAAAGCGTGGTCAAAGAAGGTCTGATCTTAATCTTGATTTGTTTTGCTATAGATCTACCTCTTAAAAATCTATTTAATAATCGAAAACGTCGTCGTCATCGTCCCGCTAGTGGAACTTAACTTTACAGGATCCGGTATTCCTGAAATATGTAACTGATGGTTGTAAAGTACAAAGCGTGGTCAAAGAAGGTCTGAACTTTAATCTTAATTTGTTTTGCTATAGATCTACCTCTTAAATATCTATTTAATAATCGAAAACGTCATCGTCATCGTCCCGCTAGTGGAACTTAACTTTACAGGATCCGGTATTCCTGAAATATGTAACTGATGGTTGTAAAGTACAAAGCGTGGTCAAAGAAGGTCTGAACTTTAATCTTGATTTGTTTTGCTATAGATCTACCTCTTAAAAATCTATTTAATAATCGAAAACGTCGTCGTGATCGTCCCGGTAGTGGAACTTAACTTTACAGGATCCGGTATTCCTGAAATATGTAACTGATGGTTGTAAAGTACAAAGCGTGGTCAAAGAAGGTTTGAACTTTAAAATCTTGATTTGTTTTGCTATAGATCTACCTCTTTAAAATCTATTTAATAATCGAAAACGTCGTCGTCATCGTCCCGGTAGTGGAACTTAACTTTACAGGATCCGGTATTCCTGAAATATGTAACTGATGGTTGTAAAGTACAAAGCGTGGCCAAAGAAGGTTTGAACTTTGATCTTGATTTGTTTTGCTATAGATCTACCTCTTTAAGATCTATTTAATAATCGAAAACGTCGTCGTCATCATCCTGTAATTGTTAATCCCAGGAGAGCTCAATTGATACTCAGTGACATAGAAATCGCAACACCAAGAAGGGGTAGGAATTTTTTGACCAAACTTGGCAGAAACGTTTAACTACCAAAAGGTAGCAATTGATTAAAATTTTAAAGAAAAATAACAAAATATAAACATAATTTTTATTAATAATGGGTTAGCCCACCCCTATTGATTACACACTCCTCCACTCTTCGTGGCATCGATTCTAGCAGACAGTCGATTTCGTCTTGAGGTATTGTGTCCCAAGCAACCTGTAATTCGTGCTGTAGAGCTGGCAGGGCCTGCTGAGGATGCGGCAAGTTCCTCAGTCTTCTCCCCATAATGTCCCAAACTCGATGGGCGACAGATCGGGTGATCGGAGTGGCCATGGCAAGAGATTGACATTATCCTCTGCAAATCGGTCCATAGAACGTCTTGCAATATGGGGAGCGGCATGATCCTGCTGGTAAAGTGGGTCTTCCAACTGCTGAAGACAGGGAAGAATATGGGGTTCTATCACCTCAGCCACATATCGCTGGCCGTTCATATTGCCTCGGATGAATAACAAACGGGACCTACTCCCATAAGTTATAGCACCCCGTACCATAATCCCCACAGTTTGGTGCATATGCCTCGCAACAGAAAATTCGACATTACGACGTTCCCCACGTGTTCGTCTGACCATCATGCATCCCCAAACAGAATCGGGATTCATCACTGAACACCACTCTAGGCTCCAGTGCACTCCCAACCTACACCACTTCAAACGTTGGTGTTGGTGTTGAGCCGTTAGTGGTAACACAAGATGTGGCCGATAGGGTTGCCAGCTGAAAGCTCTGATTCTGCGGTAAACCGTTCGAAGGGTTACAGGACGACCTTCGTTAGCTAACCATTGATCGGCAATTAATCTGGTACTGGAAAAATGGTCTCTTGTTGCCATAGGTCGAAGATGGCGGCCCTCCACCTTATTTGTTTTTCTTCGCCCCCCGGTTCCTCTTCTGCGACGTTCCTGAGTCTCCCTAGTCCATGCCTGATAGCAGCGCATGATGGTAGATTGGTTCCGGTTAAGGGATTTGCAATTTCTCTGAACGAAAAACCACCTTCGCGCAAACCCACAATACGACCTCTATCGAATTCGCTTAATTGGCGGTAATTTCCACGTTGGCGCACCCTAGGCATGATCACACCCTCAAAACAAATGATTGGAAGCGAAAACAATAAAGAACTGAACAAAATCTCACAAAACATACACCTGATAATATTGTTAGAAAAAATGAAAAAACAGCCATTATCACTTGATCCATATGAATGAAATTTTAATTAATTGCTACCTTTAAGTACTTAAACGTTTCTGCCAAGTTAGGTCAAAAAATTCCTACCCCTTCTTGGTGTTGCGATTTTCATGTCACTGGGTATATTTATTTACTTCATACGTTACCGTGATCCTACGTTCTAGCTTTTTGAACGAATGCGGCTACTGATAAAATGTCTCCTATTATCGACATGATCAAATAGCAAGTCACAGAATTAAGTAATAAATCACGTATTTTCAATAAAAACGAAAATCCTGGTTTCATTAGCAACAAACCTAAATAAGTACTACGTCAAACATATAATGTCATCGAAATGATATGAATTATTACAGGCGCTTGTGCCAAGGCTGTGCTGAATAATCCTGCATAGGAACCACTTATTCTCCTGCTGCTGACATGGCAACGTGACGAAACTGTTTCTAAATTCAGAACTTCTTGAAAAAGATCTTGTGATGTAATGATGTAACGTAATGCGCAATATTGAAGTTAGAACCACGTGTAATTAAGGGTCATCCAGTGTCCCTATTAAATATATAAAGTTTGCTGGATAAAAATAGACGGTTATACAGAATACAAATTGGGTTTTGTCATGCAGCCAATTATTTGTATTTGATTGAAGAAGACCGCTGAGCATACATTCACATGCGGTAACTTATAAGTTACTTCAAACACTACACTAATAAAAGCTGACCACAATGTGTCCATTATCTACGGCACAAGTTTGTAGACCAGTACAGCTATCGACGCAATTAAGTAAATTCGCCTTAAAAATATAAATATGAATTATTGTGTATGCAATTCATTCAGACGGATCGTATCAAAAGATTCACCGCACACGACACTTCTTAATCGACAACAACACACATTTCCGTGATTATTTAGCAGTTACGCATATTTACAGTGCATAACTTTCATTTCAACAAATATTTATTTGTTACTAAAGTGAAGACAATTGTTGAACTAATAAATAACAGTCAAAAATTTAAAAGCACCGGTTTTGATAATGTCATTGTTGTGATAAGATTTAATACTGTTTGAATAGCAGGACAGGCTGTTATATTAGAGGAACACAGCCATTATAGTACTAAGCACTAAGAAGTATTGGCAAATATTAGACACCACAAGAATTAGGGCAACCCAGTTTTTTTCCTTCCCATCTGGGCCCGTGTATCCTTGGTTCCGGAGACATTTCAGCCTATAACACATACGGGGTGTGTATTACAATCTTCCGATTTTATGTATGGTTGCCTGAATATGCGTTGTCTTTTACCAGCCAGCGCATCGCAACTGCATAAAATATGAATTGCGGTTTCTGATACGTCACTGCAGAGTCTGCGTGTGGTGTATCCATCGAATTTCTTGATTCGCCTGAGGTGATCCTTGACAGTCGCGTGTTAGGAAGCCCGTAAGAATTATTAGCTGTGTCCTGCTTAACATAAGCAGATCGGTGGCTCTGAGTATGCTAGGTCCTTTAATAAATGCCTTACTATGGATGGTCTGTTGGTCCAGTAAATTTTATGTTGGTTGCAAATCCATTCGCTTATAAAGCTACGGATTGCTTTTCTTGACACTCCCAATGCAGGTTCAGGATCGTAGTTGGCTCGTATTGACCCCTGCCTTGCCAGTTTATTCGCTTTTTCGTTACCTTCGATCCCGAAGTGTCCCGGAACCCAGAGCAGTCTGCCAGGTCATTCAGTTCTTTGTAGCATTCCCAGATCACCCTGGATGAGGCCTTAAAGCTTGAGAGTAATGTTAGGGCCGCCTGGTTGTCCGATAGACTAGAGATATGCCTACCTATGCCCTTCTATTGTTTTCGCGGGCACATTGTAGTATTGCGTATATTTCCGTTTGGAAAACGTCCACCCATGTACCAGATTAGGCTACCAGGAGGAAAGTCCTGTCCAGACGTATCCCACCCTAATCTATCCTGAATTATTACCTCGAAGAATATAGCTATCAAATATTTTGACTTCATATGGTCCGTTCTCATGTCAAATACGGTACCTACTTGCAATGCTGTTAATTAGCCTCGTGCGTTATGTCCTTGGACGTAGATTTAACGCAGTTCATTATAAGTGTGGTGGTAGCTCAGTTGGAAGAGCGCTCGCTTTCTGGGCAGAACGTTGATTATGGCTTGGGTTCGACTTCCTAGCATTACCACGCAACGTATAAAATCTTGTATTGCAACTCATCAACTCAATTTCCCACTCCACTTGGCAATCGTGGCATCTTAAAGCCAAAAACTGCAAGTCTCCCGTGTGACTACCTTGGCGCTAGAGAGAAGCACATGAAAGAATTCAGTGCCTATCAGGGGGACGAAAAGGCTGTTAATGATCAGAGTTCATATAACGTTATTATATATATATATAT
>JABXWE010031418.1:0-11325 GCA_014611495.1 Limonius californicus
ATATATATATATATATATATATATATATATATGCTGTGATTGGCTTCCAGGTATTCTTCCGCGTAGTAACTTCTTGGTCTTGGGATGGATACGACTGTCGTATTACAAGAAGCACTAGCAGAAAGTTATCCGACAAGACCTGAAGATGGCAAATGTGATTTTGCCGAAACGTCGTCAAGACAACCATCCCGGTCCATCCCAAGACCAAGAAGTTACTACGCGGAAGAATACCTGGAAGCCAATCACAGCATACAACACCCGCGGAAACCTCAAAACCAACATTAGAATTGGAAAACGGTACTCACATAGCGCATATGTCGTTATTAGTCCTGATCCTGTTAGCGGTTTTCCATATGTGTCGTAATAAGTCAAAACCAGGTGGCTGTTACGGGCCAAACGAGCTTTTTCGTTGATCCGCAACAGGATAGGTGGAAAAAGGCCTGCAGTTTAGCTCAGAGGAGTAGGGGCGGTTCACGGATATCGCTTCCGGGAGGAAATCTTCCTGTTTGTGTACCGAGTAGCTCAAAATTAGTGGGCACCACCTTCTAAATACAGCTGATTGCAGGTTCTCGTGGAAGGCCGAGAAACCAGCAGCTTACGGGAATCGAACTTACCTCTATTGTGCCTCCCTCCTGTTCATAAATCTTGCAAAATTCATGCACATACAAATACAAATACAAAATAATAAAAGATGTAATAAATTTTAAAACACATTGAGAGTAACTGACGGCACAACAAAATATATGACGGCAAGTAGTAATATTTTACTCAATACAACAATCGGTTAAAAGGAACGTTCGATTAAGGGGAGCTCGTCGCCCATGGCTTACGGTATTTAAAATATTTCAACAATCTACGTGGCCAGTGGCGTCTGAGTTTACAAGAATAATACAGTATGTGATTTCTTTTTACAATTAACAGCAAACAAAAAGAAATGACAATCGGCGACTGAAGGTGGTCTCTTGTAGCCTTAAACAAAACGTTCAATTACTTAGAATTTTGCAAGTTAACGCGTACAAGGTTTTTTTTCACAATACAGAAAAAATACTTCGTTTACCTTGACTTTCGATGAATGGGAGAGAGAGACAGGCACAATCTGGGGTGTTCTCGGATCCGGACAAAAAGGTAGACGTTCTTTAGGAAAATTGCGAGACGAAATATTTGCTGCACAACCCTCGTAGTTCGTCGCAGCAACGGTACATTTACAGGAACAACAAATGGGCTCGATAATAATCCGTCAAAGGCGATTGGCAAATTCGCAACGAATTGCCTTTCCATGGATAAAAACTCCTGCGTATTTCTTTAAATCCGACACTTGACGATGTTCTGTTCACCCCACGGCGAAACAGCGATACGAAAATACACATGATGGATACCCATCGAATACATAAGCCGCCCCTGCAGTACTTCATTTCCTAATTTCTTAACGGCCCCTGTAGATGGAATTGGTAGACCGGAGTTTAGCGAAGGTGGAAGGCTGACTGAGGAACCAACTGTAGAGCTAACATGCGTCGGTCAAAAATATTACACCAACTTGAGAAATATAATGAAATAGCTCTGGAATGATCTGACACGTAAATTCGCAGAAAGCGTCCAGGTCAGGTGCAGACAAAACATTAATCGGCAATTTCAGCTTACAAAGGGAACATTCAGAGGCTTTACGGAATTGGCCTCCATAACTCAATCTTAAAAAAATAATATAGCGTTTGATTTAGGAATTGCAATTAAAATAGAATTTTGATTCCTATGAAGCGGCAATTAGAGTATTGCACTAATCCAGATGGAGTGGCACAATTAAATGAACATAACATGGCTTTTGCTGCTTATTTATTTACGTGCAAGCTTCTGGCGGTGCTTGCAGGTTCATGTTGATTCCCATCTTTGGTGACCATTATCGTCCTTGCGTTGTAGTTTCTTTGCAGTTTTTATTGTTGCGCGTCTGTATACAAGGCTGTCAGATGTAGCTGCTGGGATAAATTCGTAGATTGAGAGTTCGCGATAAGCTATTATCTTCTGGTATTCATGAGCGATAGCCATTTCTCTTCTCAGCTCCAGTGGAGGAATATGGCAGAGAGTTTGAAGCCCGAAATTGGGAATTGATTTTATGCATCCCGGGATAACACGCATTGTTGTATTGAGTTGCGTATCGAGTTTGCTCGTATGATGGCTATTCATCCAGACAGGGGCACAGTATTCTGCTGTGCTATATACGAGTCCCAAGCGTAAACTTGTAGCTGTGAACATCCACGTTGTCCCACATAGTTTCTGCATGATGTTGTTTGTAGTGCGGACCTTGGCAGCGGTATTTTGCAGATGTTGTCGATATGTTATTGTCCTATCTAGAGTGACACCTAGATACTTTGGAGTGGGATTATCTTTAACAGGGTTTCCATGAAAGTAAGTAGATTTGAATCAGCCGCATTTACGTGGTATCATATGACTAACACTAATAGTTTTATATTGTGTGTTTACTCATTTCAAACTGGAAGAAAAACACACATATCCAATAAGCAAATCAACGGAAAGTGAACCTACTTGCTCTACTTACCGTTGTATTTCAATGCTTAGAAGGAACTCTTGTCTATCATTTTTTTTCCCAAAAAATGGTTCTGCGAAAAGCTGACCTTATCAACAAAATTGGTAAAATTGGCTTGGTGGGTGCAAGAACGCATTCTGAACTAGGAAAACTGACTTCCAGTTTCATAGTTGCACACATTGCAGTAGTGAAGATCTCTAGAAGGTCGAAGGTTCTTCTGTTGCTAGTCAAGTTTACTGAAACTCAGTCGTCACTATTTATGAACATGAAAGTATCCTTTAACAACGCCAACTTCAGTGTTCAGTGTTTCTGACGCTGTGGTAAGGAAAGCAAGCCCGATGATGAAAATGTTACACTTGTAATTTATTTTTATTTTTATTTATTTATTATTAAAAGTAGTCAGAATTTACAATTCTATGGGCTAATGTGATGTCGAATTATTTCATGATGAGGTCTCTTCCATCGCAGGAGTCCTCTTCAACCATTTAATAGGTATGTTGGCCAGTATCTTTTTAAACGTCTGGCATTGCGTTCTTCCAATTAGTGGATGTAGGAGGATGTTGTTGTGACTTTATAGTGTTTCGTGATGGGTAACACTTCGTGCCCTAATCACATCCTTGATATAGGGCACATGTAGAGTTTGGTTTGTAACGTACCGAAGTGCATTTATGATCATTCGTAATATTTTAGATTGACATCATTGGATTGTAGTTATTTTGGATTTACTTGCACATCCCCAAAGCTCTGCTCCGTATGCCCATACAGGTTTGATGACGGTGTTGTAATAATTTATTATCGAGTGACAGGTTCGACATCCTTCCAAACAACCAGTACATGTTTTTTATTTTCAAGTCTATCTGTAGACTGGTGGACTGTGACCATTCCTCAAAGTAAAGGTTACTTGTTGTTAGTTACATTAATTTTAATTTTGAAGTATTGTAGAGGCAAGTAATGTTTCATTTTAAATAATAAGATTTCATGCCAAACCTTATCAAAGGCTTGGATCACCTCTGGTAAGGTTGGTGTGCAGAATTATTATAATTGGAACACTTGTAATACTCCAACTGCATCTACGGAAGCCCTTCTGGGACTCCCTTTAGAGATATATATATATATATATATATATAATAGGGGAAGCCTGGATTGGAGTAGATAAAATGAAATCTACCGGCAACTGGCGTACCAGCCAGGAACGATATGGACACAAACTAATACAGGAAGTAGTAGAAGGTAACCCCATCCTTCAAATGGGTACCGACTATATCCTTCCAGAGTATTCCTTTGACAAAACATTCACTTTGAGACACAATCGCAATGACTGGGCCCAAGGAACCCCACCTCAGCCGTCAAGGGGGATAGTCTGGTACATAGACGGCTCCCACACAGCAGAAGGCACAGGGGCCGCAATATATGGCCAAAGACCAAGGGATAACATTAGTGTACCGCTGGGAAATAAGGCCACACTCTTTCAAGCTGAATTCTTTGCAGTAATCCAATGTATTCAGGAAAACGCAAAACGTATACTCAACAACGCATAAGGATCTTACCGGACAGTAAAGTAGCTTTAAACGCACTTGAATCACCTCACATTAATTCTAAATTAATGAAGGAATAACGCAGTTCAGCTCATATGGGTGCCAGGGCTCACGGGGGTAGAGAGAAACGAGAAAACAGATCCCTCGCGAAGACTGGTGCATCCAACCCATTTATATGGCCAGAAACTGTATTCGGTATCCCCAAACAAAGCATCCGAACAGCAGTAAAAATGTAGGCCATTACACAACACATTTCTCGCTGGGAGGCAGTACAGGGACAAAAACCGGGGAAGGAAATAATTGGAACGCCTTCTCGCAGATTAACAACTGAGGTCCTCCATCTAGGACGAATTCAGATTAGACGGTTGGTAGGACACTGCCACCTGCGAAAACACCTTCACAAAATCGGTGTATGCAGAGGAGACAAGCTCTGTAGATTATGTGAAGAAGAGGAAGAAACAGCCTCACACATAATCTTTGACTGTCCAGCAATTTACCGCAAGAGACAGCAACTATTCGGGGGAACATTTCCTGAAACAACCTTCACACATGAAAAACTCGTAAAAGATATCCTGAAACTCGTTGAGGGCACAAATCTACTTTGAAATAATCGGAGGCGCAGACAAGACCATAGAGTCGAAGTGCAAATCGGGTTAACTAATCCACTTCAAACCCTGCTATTAATCAATCAATCAATCAATACTTGTAATAAAGTGGAAGTGGTAATATCTAAGTGATTTGCTATTATACTGCACAACGACGAAAACATACATGGGCCACTTAGTATTTTGTTTACGGCTTTAATATACATATCTTTTTTGATCAAACATGGATCAAATGACGCGAGTAAGTCATTAATTGTAATATTAACTTTAATAAAAGACTTTGAATTGTGTCTTTTTTCCCTTTTCCGTCATTTAAGTAAAACAAGCTTATATGAACTTTATTTCACATTTGACCGAGTAAACACAGCTGATTCTTCTTGTGCGTAGTTTTAAACATACATTGCAGAAATTGTTGCAACACCAAATCTTCATTTACAAGCTGCATGTAATTATCGATTTTCGTATACAAAACTGCCAACGTTGTGCGTAACGCTTCGTTAAGAGCTATGGCTATTAATTTTTATAGTAGGGCTTCCAAATATTTTAATGTTGTCGTATTTTCGAGTGAAATCAGTCATACATATATCGCAACCGTATGGTTACAAGCGGATAAGGATGTTTGTTAAAGGGACGCTTCCGCGTAAAATCTTCCTCTTGTATGGTTAGCGAATTCAATTTGTTCAGTCGTTTCTCGTATAATTCCCAGGTGAAATGGACGGACACGTCCTCCGTATAATAAGATATCGGAGAGAATGATGGGGCACACATCTACTTGCCTACTGAAGCGGTAACGCAATTTTTACCTTATTGTTGTTAAGTAACAAAGACGAGAATGTTTGTGAAGCGGTAGAAAAATAATTCTTCTTCATTCAGTGTTTTTAATATCGTTAATTTAATGGAGTGTAACTCATCAGAAAGATATATAATTATGCCTAATGGTTTATATAGTAAAATATGACGCACATGTTACATTTGGGAATTATGATTTATGACTTTAACGAGTTGTTATGCTAAAATTTTATATTTGATAATATGAATATTTTAATATTGTTTTTGAACGAAGTCGTAATCACTGAATGCATTGTACATATTGCTGAAAGTGTGTTGAAACTGCATCCGCTAAGTTGCAGCAGTTGTTAAGGTAATAGTTACTGATGTCACAATATCTGTACATCAGTGCTTTTCAACGATTGCTTCCATTTCTTTTCTTTCGCATTAATTCTAAATATATGAATATTGAATTAACGAATGTCACCTTCATTTATTTCGAAGTCTTTAGAAACATATAAGGGCCAGAAGTGTTTTCCCGAAATGCTATCTAAATGGTCAAATTACAAATGAGACGACTTTTACATCACTAGTTCAATATTTACTTCATAATCAACAAACTAAACAAGAAACTCTAGTAACAGTAGTTTATATAACAGAATTCATCTATATCTACCATTATTTGACTCTCTAGAATTACTTGAGCAGGTTTATGGTAGGCCAGTTACATGGGGATTTATTTTATTTATTTTAAATTATAATCTTTGCGGAGCCCATATATTATGGGGTAGACACCAGATAGAGAAACATAGCTGTAGAGTAGACAACGTAGTGAAATGGATGAAGGTTAAAAAAAGGAATTGGGACGATTGGGCGCAAAGAGAATAGCAAATATACGCAAAACAGATAAATCAACTGGAAGAAGGCCCCCAGGACGCCCACCGAGATGGATGGAAAGCTGGATCTCTTCATCGGAGAGATAACAGTCCAGACAAACAGGAAGACATCCCTAGTTACAGGAAGAACAAGAAATGATCGATTCTACCTTAATTCAATACATAGGGATAATATTATAGTATGATAAACCTTATCAAATTCGACTACGACAAAAATGTATATAAACTCAGCGACAGTAGAGGACAGTGTATATTATATTTGGCAGCAAATAAAAGATGATATAAACGAAGCAGGGTCAGCATCCTTTGGACACAGAAGACAAAAACTAAACTGTGGTTTGCAATTGAAGTCAAAAAACTGATGCAAAATAGAAGGTGAGAATAGTAAATAGAGACGAATATGTAGCAACTAGACAATAATGTAAATTAAACTTTTCTCAATACACATAAAGAAGAATCTGCAAATCAGTAAGAAACGTCATAAACAATCATGACCAAATATGTGGTTGTATTAATGGGCATACTTATCCCATGGGTATGGTTTATTCAGTCTTCTAGCATCAGTGACAGCCTTCTTGTCCCACCGCCGGTCAACGGCCACGTGTTCCTCCTCAACGCTAAGGTAGCAACACGGGGGACCTATAGTTTACCGTCGAATCCGAACGACAGAAATTCCAGAGAAGGTTTTTAGCATTAAGATCCCACGGTTGCAAGCCGGATTGGGCAATTGTGTAAGGTGGGTTGCAGGAAAGATTTTTATAAATCTGCGTAGTAATGCTTAGGTTTCGAACCCAAGCGAGAATCGACGTTTTACTCAGAAAAGGAGCGCTTTGCCAACCGAGCTACCACCACACAGTCTTCTATACTGTCTCTAAATATGTTGTACATTGCTAAGAATCCTTCACAAACGTAGATTGTAGTTCGGCTTGACCAGCAAACTCCAGGACAAACTCTATATTAACTCCGAAAAGGGTTAACACAAAAACAAGACCAAAATCTGTGAAAAATTTAGGTTATTATGTTTAGTTTGCTGTATTACAGTTTATAGAATTAGAATTATTACTTAGTCTGCGTTTGGTAAAAATAACAACAGCGACATACATTTTTAAGGTTATTTTAAGACTTGCGGTTATAGCGGTATAGATCTACTGTGCTTGCTCAAATCGTGATATGGTTAGGGGTAGATTAAGTTTCTACCTCGCAAGGCAATGCAAACCAGCGAGGTATTCTGTCTAGTAGAAGTGTTTACACTTCCCGTGGTTCGGAGCCCAAGCTAAGCTGTATTCTTATATTCTGTTACTCACTAGTTTTTTGCTGTGTGTCTTTTGTTTGTCTTG
The DNA here is from genome assembly GCA_014611495.1 of Limonius californicus. NCBI lineage: Eukaryota > Metazoa > Arthropoda > Insecta > Coleoptera > Elateridae > Limonius > Limonius californicus. Next base: position 7,678 of record JABXWE010031418.1, read on the forward strand.
TTTACGCAGCCCATTTACCAATACCAAATTTTTCTGTAATTGTATTGTCAAGTTCTTAGGTTCCAGGTATTATTCTGTTTAATACTGCGTCTATTAAACATGAAAACATAAATGTCTAATGAAGTGGTATTACAGTACTTTATAAGTAAGCCGCAATATCTAATCATTCAACATCGCCAAAGAGCGAATATATGGACTCCACGTTAGTCAAGCAATCTAAACATCAAATTTTCTAGGGCAATAGAGATTTCGAAAACGCATTTTTAAATTGTAATTGTTATGCATCTTCTTTATTTGTAAATTTAATTATTTTGTATTCTAGAGAATTACAACCACAGTAGTAATTGAACTTACACTTGTCTTGATTTCCACGTCCAATGTGATTGATAATTTTATTGATCGTACTGTATTTTCAGTTAGTAAAATAAAAGAGTTAGTATAAAAGACTTGATTTACAAGTGGAGTATTTCTCAATTTGCTTTTGACGCACTCTATGGGAGCAAGGATTACATCCATACCGTCTACAGTTGGTGCAGCCACTACAACCTGGGAGCTCACTTTGAAAACAAGCTTATAGAGAAAGCAATCGATTTTCTAAGCTATACATTGTCAACTGTTTACGGAAAACAGTACATTTAGCATTCATAATTGCGAAAAGGTGTTAAGGAAAATCTAGAAGAACGCTGCCATTAAAAAATTTCGGTAGCGCCTTAGCAAGCATACTGACTGACCTCGGTTTAGGTGTGCTCTTTCGAGGAACGAATGGCTTTACCTTTTTTTTAAGGGTGTAGTTGTATCCTGTTCGGACAAATGGCCTCTCGGAACCTTTCTACCCTGGAACTATGTTAGCATTATTTGATTGTGGCATTTGGCTTTCAATCTGTTGGTTGTTCTTACTGTTTTATAAACTTATTCCATGTTGCCCCGTACGTTAATATGGCAGTAATAATATTTTCGGACCAAACAAATTGCTGGTTGGGTGTTCTGGGGCTTCCCTATGTTCTTGCTATCTTTGTCTGTGGAACATAGTGTGCTCCGCGGTCTCTTTCTGCCTACAATAGCCGCAGTTCTCGTTCTCTGCCTGTTTAAAGTGGCTTAAGTATTGGCCGAAACACCCATGTCCTGTCATCATCTTCGTGATATAATAATTTGTTTCGCCATGTTTCCGTGTGTACCATATTCTTATGTCAGGTATTAATTATCGTGTCCAACTGTTTTTTTCATATTCTCCATGCCATCTTTGTAGTGCATCATCCTTGCAGGATCTTGATATTCTTGCTTATTATATTGTATATTATCGATGTTTCTTCCACCAGCAGATCTCTTGGTGGGGCGCTGGCTAGTAGCTGCATGGCCCCGATTGAAACCGTCCTTCATCATTATATTTCTATGTTTCATCATTTCCATTGCTATTTTCCATTTTTGTTGTACCATACAATAAGGTCGAATTTACTACTGAGGCAAAGACTCTCTTTTTGCTATTCCAAGGTCTTCGTATGTTGGACATTATTCTTCCAAGCGCCTTTGCCACTGCCTCTGCTTTTATGTGGTCTGTCGTGCTCATATTCCTATTGAAAAATATGCCAAGGTATTTCAATGCCTCTTTTGTAGGTATTTCGATATGTTCTACTGTTACTCTGTTACTGTCACCAGTCTTAGTCTTCTTCTACAAACAAGAACCACCGCCAGGATCTTCTGCGGGGTGAGTATTAGTTCTTTCATTTTCATCCACAGGCTGATGGTTAGGACTGCATGGTTTGTCTTTATTTTCACCTCTTCCACAGTTCTTTTTCTTGTAACTCTAGGTCATCTGGAAGCAGTTCAACCAATTTGTAGTTTTCAGCAACACTCTAGATGTGTTACGTCCATATTGAATAACTTATGCGGTTTTGCCACAGTTGGTATTTTTATAAAATAATGTAACAAGTCGAACTCTATGTCTCAGTTCTTCTTCTTCTATGTATAAGCCAAATACCCCCAAATTACCTGTAATGGAGTAGGTGAACCCTATTTGCACGAATATCGGAGAATAGAGAACAGAGTTCCACTGCATGGTTTACGATTGTCGAAGATATTCGTACGACAACCGGGATCGACGGTTTCATATGTCCTCCGAAACACGTTCTAGTTTGTTGTTATTTACAGAAGATAACACACCACAACTAACACCTTGTTTTATTAAATTCACAAACATTTTGACCTACGTCAAGCGATTTCCGCGGGTGTTGTATGCTGTGATTGGCTTCCAGGAAGATGGCAAATGTGACTTTGCCGAAACGTCGTCAAGACAACCACCCTGGTCCGTACCAGGAACAAGAAGTTGTACGCGGAATCCCTGGTAGCCAATCACAGCATATGTATATATATATATATATATATATATTGTTGTGTATACCCCCTACCTTAATTAATACGTTCAGCAATCAAAGACAAAAATTGCTGAGAATAACGTATTAAAATTAATAAAGGCAATACACATCCAATACCACAGCTATATGAGACTCTCAGGGTAAATTCTGAATTAGGAACTCACTACAACTCTGTTTAATTTAGAAAAAGTAATAAATGTTTAATAATTTCCATAAATTACATCTGAAATTATAATCCATTACATAGATGCTCCCTAGCTTTACAAATTTTACAATTACAAATTAAAGAAATAATAAACACAACTGAATCTTCTCGATTATAGTCAAATCTTAAGTATAAAGTACCACCAACCCTGTTCGACGCGACAAAAACTAATCACCAACCTCTTTCTTCAGTAGATCTTTCCAAACTGTCCCAACACACTCCTACCAGCTGTCCAGAGCTTTATCAACCTTCACCTCGGCTCAAACTGGAACTCTTTCCAATACTATCTTCTTTCCAATCTTCTGATTAAACTTTAACACCTACTAACTTCTCGAACTTCTCCTAGATATAAATTGTAGTAAAACTTTCACAAGAAATTATTCTTGTTCAAGTACCAATTCAAAGATAGATCCACCACTCATTAAAAAACTTTATTGTCCACCTTATAAAAACCTTTACAATCTTCTATGTAGAAAAACTCGTTTAACAGCTATTCTATACCACGACTTTAATACAATGTCCATAGAAACATCCTTCTTTACTTTTCACAATTTCTCGTCACTAATTAAATGTTAATTTTAACTTTTTATACAAGATACATAAATGCACACCTCTTCCTTTTTTTCAAATTTTTATCGTAACTAATCAATAAATTTTCATTTTTCCCTATTACCAATAACGATCAACATTTTCATACACAACCTCCTATCTACAAATAAATTACACAATATCTAACAACCATCGGACATCGCATGCAATGGATAGGAATTACCAATCATTCCTTTCTACTCTAGAAAAAATAAATAAATGATCTAAAATATATTTTCAAATAGATTTAAGCCGAAAAAGAAACAGATTATAGAAAGCTCCAAATCCCATCACACATCATCCCTGGTTTATTATCATCAGTACAAGATTTATTGAACAAAAATAAAATATTGAAACACCTTCATCCCCAATACGATATCAGAACAATATGTATATATATATATATGTATGTATATATATATATATATATATATTGCTATGTATAATAACTGCTCTTTACCAGTGATAACAGTATTATCGTGTACA
>JABXWE010031419.1:0-11215 GCA_014611495.1 Limonius californicus
ACTTTTGCCGACAACCTTACTATTTTTCAATACCCAACGAAAAATTGTGCGAAACACAATTATTAGCTTTCACTGTAAATCAAACCTGCGAACCTTACCTTTTCTATTTAAATAGCTATAAAATTTCACAAATTAATAAATCCACATGGATCTTAAGTTCTCCCAACAAAATAATTATCGATTCGAAATGTCCAAACTATAAAAACAAGAAAATAATAATAGGCTCTTCTTTAATTCAAATAACCAATGATTGTTCTGTCATTGTAGACCAAAAACATATTCTCTCCTCCTACGATTCTTTTGTCAGTGAAGAAATCGATCCCATATCAATCAATAAACTTCAGTTTCCTCCCAATGCACATACCCAAAATTCCAAAATATCAAAAATCGATTTAACTCCTATTAACATACATACGTTGCAAGAAAATCAAATTAAATTACAGAAGCAAAGGGAAATATTAGAAAAAAATATAAATTCTCCCATAAGCATGCATTTGTCGCTAATATCTATTGTTTTAATTATCCTTTTTATATTAATTGTTATTATAACAACTATATACCTTTACAAATGTAAACGTGACTCCTTTATTCAAAAAATATAGAAATTGTTAAATTCAAATCAAATTCAAGAAACAGATAACCCTTTGGTACAAATTCAATCTTAGGAAAAATTTTGGCTTCACCAATATTTTTCACTCTTAGGATGGAGGAGTTATGTATTTAGAATTCCCTGAATGGGTAATAGATAAAGTATATTATATTACGCTTCGTTTGAGCGTCATAGGAGTTGTAATTAAGATTAGTTTTAAGTTAAGTTCTCAGTTCTGTTCTGAGATCCTCTTCACAAACATTGCTCCGACATAATTGTACTTTTTAAAATAAATCTTGTTTTTAAAAAGCCTTTTTGTCGTTAACAAAATAAAACTCGCGTGTCAATCTACTGCGTCATTACATCGGCCGTTGTTGTGCGACGTCAGTAGTACATATAATAGTGGGTTCTGGGGTACTGGGTTCTTCAATTTTAAAAATTGTATTAAAGTATATATAAAGTGTGTGGTGGTAGCTCAGTTGGTAGAGTGCTCGCTTTCTGAATAAAATATCAATTCTGGCTTGGGTTCGAAACCTACGCAGAACTATGCAGATTTATAAAAATCTTGTCTGCAACCCACCACACACAATTTCCCAATTTGGCTTGCAACCGTGGGATCTTAATGCTAAAAAACCTTCTCTGGAATTTCGGTCGTTCGTATTCGACGTTAAACTGTAGGTCCCCCGTGTTTTTACCTTAGCGCTGAGGAGAAACACGTGGCAGAGAAGAGGCCGATGCCCACCAGTGGGACGGAAAGGCTGTTGATGATTAAAGTATACATATTAGCGCCCTGGTGACTGCAATTGGTAACAGTTGTCACAAACTAATTTGTAAATAGGAAATGGTATCTTGGAAGAATCGGCGCAACACTGTTTTTCTAGTAACTGATGTGTGCTAGATGTGTTTTTATTTTATTTTTGATTTTACATTAATATCGCACTAATTATAAATCACAGACCAAATCCACAAAAATTATATATACATAGAAAAATGTTCCACATAAAGTCCATTCTAAAAGACTTAATTAGAAAAAGTATATTGTTCTAAGCTGTTTAAAAAAAAACTAAAAAATAATTTTTCTACCAGTTCAAATAACCAGCTGATTCAAGCTGATTCTAAAGCTGTATGTACACAGAGAGATAATTGTAGAAACAACTTTTTTAATTATATAAAAGTCCAAAATGTAATGTCAAATATTCGATGAATCAATACGTTCCATACAATTATGTCATCGGAAAACGATAATTGAAAAGTATTTATAAGAGGTAGCGTTCTGTACTATTTTCAGTTTAATACAAATAATAAGTTTTTAAAAGGCATTACGAATGTTGAGGATAAATTTACCACAAGGAATGTTTTCAGTTAAAAAAAAATATCAGTTACCTTTTAATAAAATGGATTAATTCTGACATTTGTTGCAATTATTAAATAATTTACATAACAATCTGGTAGTCTCCCTTCACATGTTTTTAAACTCGAATATTTAAAATCATAGAAGTAAAAAGATGTTGGTTGGACTTTTCCTGCCAGTGTGGTGCAGTAGCTAGAGCACTGGGCTTCGATGTGGAAGGACGGAAGTTCAAATCCCCGACTCGATGCCTGGCCCACCCAGTTGCTTTAAATAATTGAGTACTTGCGTTCGAATGAACAAGGCGTATCAATACGGTTGTCTCGAGCGTGATTCCCACCACATCACCGTATATGATGAACTTGGCAATCGAGTATGAGAGCAAGAATACGGGAGCCATATTTAGACTTCGTAATTGTGTAGAAACCGTTTTTATATTAAACAATGTATAAATCAAAATGATAATTAAATAGATGTATAATTTTTGTCTATAGAGTGCTTTTACTAAGTTATCGCGAACGTCGTACGTTTTCTCTCGTTTTGTAGGGCTATTTATAATAACCGAGTATAAATTACAAAGTATTAGTCTTCTTTCCTGCGTTTACGTAAGAGAGAACACAAAGCAGGTGTGATGGAAATCTTATTATTTTAGTTTAATTAAAAACAACAAAGCTTAGAAAATATGAGCCCGTGTCAGAAAGGTATTTTAATGTGTATTTTTGGTATTAAATTATTTATCATCTCTCCTCCAACAAGACTCGCAAACGTTAATTAAAGTATGATTAAAAAGGATTTCAAAACAAAATTTATTCCTGCCAGAAGCGAGTACGTGTCTTTAAACGCGGAAATGCTATATTATTTTAGGTTTCGAGTTAAAGTTTTAGTACAGTTGTGAAAGATTAAGCTCTAGCAGTCTGCCCAACACCACAGATTATTCAGTTTTATCGCAACTTCCATAAAATAGTGCACTTTTAAAGGATGATATACCACTATCCACTTGCCCTGCGTAATCCATTACCTTCCTAGAAAACGGATATTGCGCTAATTACTCAAATTATTTCAGTTACATGACATACTGTTCAATCTTCATTATCTCCAGAATACGTTATGAAATATACTCGTATATTTCCGTCTAGAATGCTATTTAAGTTCAAACTTTCAGTGTAATCCCGTATAGAATACGGTTCATACAAAGTTCAAATAATAATTTTGCGGGACAAATAATTTTAAATTTATTATTATTTTATATGCCCCCTAAACTTGGCGTAGATTACTAGATAACAACGACATTCAAAAAGCTTTTAAGGGTAAAAAGGTCATCTACACGTTTTGTAGTAACCCCTACAATATTAACACTTTATCTTGTCGCGCCTCATAAATATACGTTTCAAATTATTTAATGAATGAATTAATCGTACAGCAAGACAATTTTTATACTATCACCGATTGAAAAATGATGGGAAGGTATGCAATCAAATTGTACATTTGATACGTTCTTCGAACTTGGTTTAAGTTATCAAATATTAGGTATATGTTTCTGAAGGTTAAGAAAAAATGTCAATATCAAAGTCATTTAAAGCTTCTTGAAGGATAGGGAAAATTCCAGTTTCAAAGTTAAATTTATGATTAGTTGTGCTTATATTGTATTGTTTGTGCGTCAATTTGTGGCAATTTTACATTATATTACAAAGTTCTAAATGGGCCAACAAATATAATTAATTGTCAAGCTTCAGTCCTGTATTATTTATGCTTCAATTTACTAAAATGTTGTACGAGTATATCAAATGCTAACTACATTTAAAAATTTTTTACATTGACGAGAAAATGTTACTTTCAAGACCTTATTGTAAAGCGTTTTAAAGGTAAAGGAAAATGTCATATACAAGGTCGTAGTGTTGCATTACTTGCACTTGCAGTCGTTGACATTCTGTGTTTCATATTGAATCTTGATATAAGATGTATTCATGGACAGGAAAAATGTCATTGTAAAGGTCGTAGTGTTCCCTTACTTTCCCTTAGAGTTGTTGAAATTCAGCGCATCTTTTTTCATCTGTATATAAGGTGTTTTCAAGGACATAATGTTCCATGTTGCGCTTCAAGTTGTTCATTTTACATCTACATATAAGGTGTTTTCATGGACAAGAAGTTTTCATGTCTACATAAGATGTTTTGATGCACCAAAATATGTTATTTTCTAGATCATAGTATTTGTTGCGTTATTTGCCCATCAAGTTGTTGAAATTCAGAGCTTCATTATAATCTCTATGTGAGGTGTTTTCATGGACAAGAAAATGTCACATTCACCGTCGTAGTGTTGCACTAGTTGCGCTTAAAGTTGTTGAAATTCAGTGCATCAGTTTTCACCTCTACATAAGATGTTTTGATGGACACGAACATGTCATTTTCAAGGTCATAGTGTTCCATTACTTGCCCTTCTAGTTGTTGAAATTCAGCGCATCACTTTCCATCTCTATGTAAGGTATTTTCAAAGACAAGAAAATGTAATCTTCAAAGACATAAAGTTCCATTACTTGCCCTTCTAGTTGTTGAAATTCAGCGTATCAGTCTTCATCTCTATATAAGATGTTTGGATGGAAAAGAAAATGTCATTTTCAAGGTCATAGTATTCCATTACTTGCTCTTCTAGTTGTTAAAAACCAGCACGTCACTTTAGAGCTCTATATGTATAAGGTATTTTCAAGGTCAAGTAAATGTAATATTCAAAGTCATAATGTTCCATTACTTGCGCTTCAAGTTATTCATTTTTCACCTAGATATAATGTGTTTTTATGTACAAGATAGTGTCATTATCAAGGTCATCGTGATCCACTACTTGCCCTTCTAGTTGTTGAAATTCAGCGCATCACTTTTCAACTCTATATAAGATGTTTCGATAGACAAGAAAATGTTATTCTTAAGATCATAGTGTTCCATTACTTGTCCTTCAAGTTGTTGAAATTCTGCGCATCACTTTTCATGTCTATATAAGATGTTGTGATGGACAAGAAAATGTTGTTTTTAAGACCAAAGTGTTCCATTACCTATTCTTCAAGTTGTTGAAATTCTGCGCATCACTTTGCATGTCTATATAAGATGTGGCGATGGACAAGAAAATGTTGTTTTTAAGACCAAAGTGTTCCATTACTTATTCTTCAAGTTGTTGAAATTCAGCGCACCATTTTCATGTCTGTATAACATGTTTTTATGGCCAAGAAAATGTTATTTTTAAGGTCATAGTGTTCCGTTACTTATCCTTTAAGTTGTTGAAATTCAGCGCATCACTTTTCATGTCTAGATAAGATGTTGTGATGGACAAGAAAATGTTATTTTTAAGACCAAAGTGTTCCATTACTTATCCTTCAAGTTGTTGAAATTCAGCGCATCACTTTTCATGTCTGTATAACATGTTTTCATGTCCAAGAAAATGTTATTTTTAAGGTCATAGTGTTCCATTACTTATCCTTTAGGTTGTTGAAATTCAGCGCATCACTTTTCAGGCCTATATAAGATGTTTTGATGGACAAGATAATGTTATTTTTAAGATCATAGTGTTGCATTACTTGTCCTTTAAGTTGTTGAAATTCAGCGCATCACTTTTCATGTCTATATAAGATATTTTGATGGACAAGATAATGGTATTTTCAAGATCATAGTGTTCCATTACTTATCCTTTAAGTTGTTGAAATTCAGTGCATCACTTTTCATGTCTATATAAGATGTTTTTATGGACAAGATAATGGTATTTTTAAGATCATAGTGTTGCATTACTTGTCCTTCAAGTTGTTGAAATTCAGCGCATCACTTTTCATGTCTATATAAGATGTTGTGATGGACGAGAACATGTCATTTTCAAGGTATAGTGTTTCATTATTTGCCCTTCTAGTTGTTGAAATTCAGCGCATCACTTTTCATGCCAATACAAAATGTTTTGATGGACAAGAAAATGTTGCTTTTAAAATCATAATGTTTGTGGTATCACTTGCCCTTCAAATTATTGAAACGCAGCGCCTTATTTTTATCTCGATGTAAGGTGTTTTCATGGAGAAGAAAATGTCATCTTCACGGTCGAAGTGTTGCATTAGTAGCTGTTTGAGTTGTTGAAGTTCTGTGTATTACATTGAACCTAGATTAAGGATGTATTCATGAATATCAAACTGTAATTTTCAAGGTCATCACGCTTCAAGATGCTGGAATTTTATATATATTATTGCACAATTGAAGGAGTTTTCGTTGACAAGTGGTCAAGTGCGTATGTTTCAAGCTGTAGAAAATACATAAGTACGTCAAATTTGGATAGTGAATGCTTTTTGGAAGTTAAACAACATGTTATTGTCAAGGGTATAGTACTCCATGTTGCCTTACTTACGCTTCGGTATGTTAAATTCTTGTACACTACAATGACCGTTATTGGTTAAGGCTGTTAAGGCAGCGTTATATTGGTTATTCTTTAACTTGCTTAAAATTGTATGCCAGATTACAACCACATTTAAAAACAACGTGTCATGCTCAAAAACACAACTTAGTGTTGTTTTGCTTACGCTTTAACTTGTTGAAATTATCATCATCATCATCATATTACAATAACATATAAATTTGTTTTAATTGACATGAAAAAGTCATTATCCGCGTCATGCCCAGTGTTACATTAGTTATTCCTCAAGTTTTTTAAAACGTGTATGTCAGAATACAGTCACGTTCAAAAACTTTTAAAGATCAAACAAATGTCAACTTTAAAGACACCGGTCAAGGTCAAGGTCGTGTTACAATGACATTTAAAGGTGTTTTCTTGACAAGACAATGTTATTATGAAGGTCACACGGATTGCTAAATTGCCAAGTTGTTTAAAATTTGTATAATAGACCAAACATTTTTCTGGTTCATTGTGTGGCCGGTATTGGGTCCCATTTCCAGTTGATATTGTCTCTTCTTCTTTTTTTAGCAGCCCCTTCTTATTCACTCTAGGACATAGGCATTCCCTTCCTGTTTCCGCCTTCTCTTACCCTGTGTTGCATACCGAGAATTTTTTCCAGCTTTTTTGTAATGTCATTTGTCCATCGTCACTGCAGTCGTTCTATGCTGTACTTGTATAGCCTTGGTCTCCACTGTAAACTCTGTTTTGTCCATCGTATCGTTTACCGCCTTGCTACAAGTCCTGCCCAGCTTCACTTTAACCTCGCTATTCTCTCTATGACGTCTTCACACTTTATTCGCCTTCTAATTTCTTCATTTCTAACGTAATCACTGTCTTGGTCTTGATATATTTGCTGAGCTTACCGTTTACCACATGGTCTCCATACCATAAGTTATTAATAGAAGAATACACGAATTGAACACTTTCTTCTTTGGGTGTATTGGGATATTCGTGTCTTTGAAAACAAACCACAGTTTCCCCGTTACTACTCGTATAATTCGAGTTCTTCTGTTTACTTACGCTAGTCGGATTTTCTTTGCCTAATTTGATCGTGTCTCCCAATTAAACGTATGCCTCTTCTCCTTCTACCTCTTGGTTACCGAGTGTATGTGTTCTGTCTTCCTTTGTCATGACTTTAGATTGTCACATACTCTGCAGTTCTACTATATCACTTCTAATCAAAGCAACATCGTCTGCGAAAGAAGGTGGCGGAGATGTCGTCCATCGAACCTTATTCCCTTCTCGTACCAAATTCAGTTCCTTGAAAGCGTCTTCCAAAGCAATCAAGTTGTTTAGAATTTGTATATCGGCTTACAACCCCATTTAAGAGATTTTACAGATAAACCAAAATGTTTTTTCAAGTTCACAACTTAAGATTACATTGCTTACCATTCATGTTGTTGTCATCATCCTATTACGATTACATTTGAACTTGAAGGTGTTTGTAAGGAGGCGAAGAAAATGCCGTTAACAAGGCCATCTGGATAGCTTGATTGGTTATACATCAAGTTGTTTAAAATTTGTATATCGGCTTACAACCCTACTTAAAAGAATTTATAGATAAACAAAAACGTTTTTTCACGGTCACGATTTAAGATTACATTGCTTACGATTCAACTTGATGAGATCATCATATTACGATAACATTTGAACTTGAAGGTGTTTTAAAGCAGAAGAAAATTCCATTAACAAGGTCATGTTCATTGTTATATTGGTTATACAGCCACTTACAAAAAATTGATATGTCAAATCGCAATTACTTGTGATAATTTTTGGAAACTGGAAATGTCTCTTCCAAAGGTCACAGTTTAATATTTCATTGCCCACGCTTCACCTCGTTGTCGTCATTATATTACGAAGCTATATGAAGTACTTTTTATGCCCAACAAAATGTCACTATCAGGATCATGTATTGTTATATTAGTTATACAGCAAGTTGTATAAAATTTATATGTGAGATTGAAATTACATTTAATATCTTTTTTATTGTTGCTGTTGTAATATTGCCTAAGCTTCAACTTCTGTATCAAATATATATTACAACACTTAAAGGTGGTTTCGTATTCAAGAAGGTCATGAAAGAGCTGTGTTGTTAATTTTTTAATTTATTGAATTAGATCCTATTGCAATAGTATTTATAAGTAAGATATTACTGTTTTCAGTATGGTTTAATTTGTCGAAAGTTTTGCAGAATTGTACACTCATTGTTAAGTTATTTAAATAGACAGTTTAAATGCAGAATTATACAGTGTTAACGTACATATTTTAAATGGAATACGCGACAGAGACGAGACCGATGCCCAGCAGTGGGACAAAAAGGCTGTAAATGATGATGATGATATATTATAAGCTTGCAATATAATCTAAGATGAAAATTTTAGAACAACTAAAATTAAAGATCATTCTGAACCTATATTAGGCAATAATAATACAATAATACATAGAAAGCTTTCGCAATGTCATACAAAATATCATTAAAAAGATACAATTTAATGTTTTATCAGTTGTATTTGGATGCCCATCTGCCGGCTAGCTGCTGTGGCCGCAGTTATTCGTAATCGTATAGTAATATTACGACCATTATGCACAACTTCTGGTGCACCAATCCTCCAGATGGATTCAGGCTATGGAGCAAGTCCATAGACAGTGTCTTTGTTCTTCACAGGAGTCACGGGGTGTGGGGGGGCTCAGCCCCACACGCAAAGGGGAGAGTATAATTAATATCCAATCCCCCGCGTAAAAGTCAATCGATGCCATCCTGACATTAATGTTGCATTCATAATAATAATAATAATAATAATAGTTCGACGTAGGCACATTTACGAGGCAACCTCTGCCGACTGACTACCTCCCGAATGATTGCTAGAGGAATAATGATTAATCATGCCACACATACTAACTACTCATATAGCTACACATATTCACTAGGCTACTGTTTCCAACAACTACTTACATAGACACACCAATCTTGAATAGTTACCATAATAGGACTCAATGCTTGTAAACCATATAATATATGATAATACGTAGATAATAGGTAACCATTTGGGTGAACACATATAAGACTTCACGAGATATAAACCATATATAATACCGAGTAGAATAGAAAATACGTTACCATTCGGATAAACACATATAACACTTCATGGTATATAAACCATAACCTAGCCAGGGACGCCACTGCTTATATCCGCTGACATTGCCATTGCAGCCCATCTTTATATATAATCACATACGTGGTAACGCTAAATTCGCACCTTGCCTCAGCCTTATTAGTAAGTAAATATTTAGTAAGTAGGTTCGCAAACGCTATTCATTAGTGATTACGCCGAAGATATGCAAGCTTACTCCTCGCCCTGATCACTGCCACACGAAACTTATTGCCGCTGACTCCTCTCAACACTCCGCCACAAGGCCTTTCCTTCAAACTCTTATCATTCTTCTCAGCTGTTATAGTTAGCGGATAGAAGTTACGTAAGTTTTAACAAATGTTGAACGCACATTTAAGTAATAGTCGTCACAGCAGGCAAAAACCGTTGCCTAACATCAGAAATGAAATTATTTAATAATAGCAACTAAATTACTATTTTATGTATTATAAAAATAAGTGTGCGTAAAATTAGGCACTTTTTATGTATGCGCTTTTCAACTTAGGAAGCAGGAAATGAAATAATTCCACATACCTACGCATATACTTTCCTCATAAAACGTATTCAAAATCAGCACCCTCTATAATCACATAGTCTTAGCTAATTCAAGGTCAAATTATTAGTTTGCATTCTTATTCTATGTATACAGACTGATTACTCTGCGAAATCATATTTTGCAACAAATTTTGTTGCCTATATATTCTGGTTTTACTTATCTATCGCTGGAAAATTCCGTCTTCTAAGTAATAGTTCAAATAACTCTGTAATCGAATTTTGTCTCCCCAAAATTTGTATAAAAATTGTCCGTGATATTTGATTGTTTATAATTAAATTATGTGTTACAAACTGTAGGTACGCATGCCCTTCTGTTTTTGCAGGGAGCCGTTTTTTGCTGTCTGAAATTAAATTCAACGCAGGGCTTTGTTAAACACATACAAAGAGCCTGGCCGTTTTCGCAGCTGAATTAAAAAGTACTTCCTACAACTAAAATAGAGTATTATCTGGGCAATTTTTGTCAACAGCTTGATAAAAATAACTACACCTACTTAACGCTATTAAATATCGGTTTGGGCAAACCGAGCACAGATAGACCTTTTCCTGTTTACACATGCTATTTTTTTCACTCTACATTGTTTACAATGGACTAAGTGACGAGGATAGGGCTGGTTTTATTCGAATTAAATGCTAACGACGAGCAATCAGTTTAATCTAATAAACTGCCTTCAATTTATGCATCAATGGGTATCATGTCTGGTTGCTCCCAATGCATTGACAATACTAATGCCATTACAGTGTCGTCGCATAAAAGAGACCTAGTAATAGGCGGTTCACGTTTTAAGATTTTCCCTAAAATGGTGTTTCTAATAATGCGTTTCAAATAATACAGTGAACATTTATTCCCTACATCCCGGCACCACACTAACTTAATTGTGCGGTCAGATACGTGGAAATTTCAATTCCAACATGAACAATTCTATTTGAATCAGAAGAAAACCCGTTTTGAAAGATCTCGAACTCAAATTTTTGAAAATCTACACCTCGTATGATTCATCTAAATCTGAGATATTGTGACTAAAGACAATTCATTAGTCGAAAGAAAAATGTAACACTTATTAAGCCACTTCAGCATACACAAGGTGTCTCAAAATTGATGTTCGTGTTTTTGGAATTTGAATCAGAAGCCTAAAAGAAGTCGAAAGTTAAGAGTGGCAGTTTTG
>JABXWE010031420.1:0-16254 GCA_014611495.1 Limonius californicus
AGAAGAGGTAGGCGTGAGGCGGACAGAGGAGAGTGGGGGGAAGATGCAGGAAGGAGCTGGGCGGGGTTTAAAAGATGTTAGCAGTGAAGAGAAAGAATAATGATGATAAAGAGCATAGAATGTGGGAAGAACTTTGGTGAAAGATGAAATTAGAAGAGGTAGGCGTGAGGCGGACAGAGGAGAGTGGGGGGAAGATGCAAAAAGGAGCTGGGCGGGGTTTAAAAGAAGTTAGCAGTGAAGAGAAAGAATAATGATGAGAAAGAGCATAGAATGTGGGAAGAACTTTGGTGAAAGATGAAATTAGAAGAGGTTGGCGTGCGGCGGACAGAGGAGAGTGGGGGGAAGATGCAGAAATGAGCTGGGCGGGGTTTAAAAGAAGTTAGCAGTGAATAGAAAGAGTGATGATAAGAATGGGAATAGAATGTGGGGCGAACTTTGGTGAAAGTTGGAATTAGAAGAGGTAAGTGTGAAGAGGAAAGAGGACAGGAGACGGATGGTGTTAGTATAAAGTAAAACTGGGTTAAAAAGGATAGTGGTAAGAAAAATTGTGAGCTTGGGAGACGCTAGGATGCGGAAGACGGCTGGCTTTAGAAGAAGTAAGGTTAAACAGAAGAGAAAGGAGAAAGGATACCGGTCGGCTTAAAAGGTGTAGTGGTAAAGAAAACAAGTGGTGATAAGAAAGACCGTGGAATTTGTGTAAAGTTATGGTGGGGATAAATATTCAACGTTAAATATAATGAAAAAGTCGAGGTAAAAAAACTTAGGACACCGAAAAGTGTTAATAAGGAGTAGGGCTGGGCTTACACAGAGCACCGATGAATAAAACAAGTAGTGGTCAATAGAACCACGATCTTGGCGGCAGTTAGGTTGAGGAGAAGGGCTAAACTTAGAAGAAGAGTTAAAAGAAGACTAGGGTTGGGAGAACGGGTAGAAAGGGCGGGGCTGAGTTTAAAACGAGTTGTTTATGACTATGTAATTATTGTCATGACTTTGTACATAAAATTATTGCTACTACTGCACGACTTTGGAACTCTTGTGTTTGTTGATCATTTGGATCACACGTACAATTCTCGTAACAGGATAGCGGTGAAGAGAAATAATGCGGGCGAAAAGGAACAAGCGGTTTGGAAAAATTATGGTGAGAAGAAGGGTTGGACGTACTCTTATGCACTAACCTCCTTTTCAAGTGATGCTATTTGTTCGTTCAATCTAATGTTTTCCCTTCGACTGTGGATAAGATCGGCGTCAGCCCTATCGAGTCTCTGCCTCAACGACTGCAATTCAGCCTGTAGCCGGGTTTGTTCCTGGCGGGCTTGTCTGTCGCTCCTTTCGTTAGCTAACTGTAAACTGGAAATCTGTTGCTCTAAGGCGCTTTTCTCGGCCCCACTTACTCCTATATCGGATTGCATGTTCGCTGGAAGAGAGCAAGCTGTGTGGGTGTTAGTCGTATGGATAAACAAAGCAAAGCCAATTGGGTTAGATTAACAAAGGAGAAAAGCTACTCTAGTTGAAATTAGTGTTAGGTGTGGGTGCTAAGTTTAAATTTTATCCAAGTAGCCTCACCTATTTTATTTTGCATCTCCTTTTTGAGTTCATCAATGTAGGCTTGCTTTTGGGCTAGTTCTCTGCGCAGATCTGCGTTTTCTCTCCTTTGCTTGTCCAGTTCCAGTTGCACCTTGCTCGTGGTCTCCCACTGCACTCCCAACTCCGTGGTTAACTGCTCGATTTGTTGCGAGTATCGACGTTCCATTGCACTGCGCTCATCGGATATTCTACGACTCTGCAATGGTTTAGGTTTTGATAAAATAGCCTGTGGTTCATCGCAAAGGAAAAACTTACCTGTTCGCTAATGACATCCCTAAGTTTTCCATGTTGTCGTTCCAATTCATCCTTTAATCTACGGATTTCATGGTCGGCTGCGTTCTTTTCGTATTGGGCTTGTTCGGCTGCGTCTAAGCTTCGTTTAACTTGATCACAAGAGCTATTTTCCTTGTCCCTTAATTGCATTAAGGCACTTTGGAGCTTGTTGACTGTGTCTTGTAGAAGATTTTTTTCTCTGTAAAATTAGTAGGTGAAGTCCGATTGCAATTCTACTCCGAAAGCAAGAACTACCTTTGTAAAGTTTCAATTTGTTTCCTATGGGTGTCCAACCCAATACCATCCGACAAGCTCCCATCGGCGAGTTTTCGTTTAAAAGATTCGTTTTCGTCAATGGCTTTCCGCAGATCAATTTTGGTCTGGGTTAGTTGGGCTTCCAACTCGGATATTCGCGATTCGAATACGATTGTGGGCCCCTCTAAAGCTATATGTCTTCTAGTTCGTTTTGGTGATTTCACTGACGACTGAAATTTGGCAATATTATTGTGGGCGATGAATTTCCGTAGGTAAACTTACGGGTTTCCTAGTTTCGGTTTCAGTTTCGGTCTCTGTCTCCGTTTCTAAGCGGTTAAAAACGGATTTGATTAGTGATGATTTTTGTTTGTCGTGGAGGTCTTCGTTTTCTGAGATAACATCCTTGACTTTGCGTAGAAGAGTTGATAATTCACCCTGAAATGTATTGAATTGAAAACTGGAAGGCATATATTGTGAAAGCGTAAGTAATAAGGTTTGATTGGTGATTCTAAGTGGTACCATGGGTTTACCATCGGGAAAATGTTTAATAATTTCGAAAGCTTACTTTTCTTACCCTACAAAACTTTGACTCCTTTTCCAACTGTTCGATATAATCTTCTTGCCTCTCGATAAACGACACCAGCTCCGGTGGGCCCTGACTGCTCTCCCATTTTGGTTCCCTGTAAATATTTCCATTTTATAATTTCAACTTTAACCCACCATGTAACTTACGATAAAAGATTTTTATCCGGATCTATATGGGCTACTGCAAGGGCACTTCTGGGTGTGTAATAGGGGTACCTTCGGGGTATACTCGGGCTGTACCGATAATGGATGTGGCTTGGCCTCGAATTTCTGCTCATACCACTGAACAGAGATTGGTTATCGGTTTCTTCCCCGGCACTGTCCAGTTCCTTGATGGGTCTCTTCATGGGCGTGTAGCTGTCGGCGAGAAGGACGCGCAAACGCGAAACAGCCTCACGATAAGCCGTATCCGCATAATCTGGGCGCTTTCTGAAGTCCATTTTGAGGTCATTAGACTTTCTAAGGGAAAAAATTTAAACAAGGGAGGCTAACGAGGATCGTGATGGATGCGGGTTTGATAATGAAATGGTGCAATTAATTTTAGTTTATAACGTGCCATGTTAGTTTTAAAATATGAAATGTTAATAAATAATATTTATTATTTGTTAGGCCTTTTTTTGAGACAAATTTTGTTCTTCCATGCCACGTTTAGTAGAGCTAATTGTTCTGTAATATTAAACAGTTGCGTTTTAAGTTTGCACGTGAAAATCGAAGACTTTCCCGGTAGTCATATACGAGATTGTTGTGAAAAAGTTTACTTAGATTAAAAAAAATTCGTCGAACAAGTAATAAAGGCAAACCCGAACTGATGAACAAAAACCTTCAACCCGCACTGTATTCTGTCGTGTAACTAAGTAACAATGACCACTGACCAATAATTTGTATTTCTAAGGCTGATCAATATTTTTCCCACCAATGACTCAGAGGACTCCCCTCGTTGCATAATTTGCACGTGCCACCCCTTTTGGTGCATAATTTCCACCTGTTCTATTTTTACAGTGCTATGTAATTCAGTGGATTCTTTTGAAATACTTACTTTTGTTGCCCAAAAATATACTAAAATCGGTTTTTAGCCATTTTTTATAAATTTATCCGAAAACGTTTACCTGGGCTTCTTCCGTTTTTCGAATCCATATCCCGTGGAGGGTCTCGTGGTCTTGGAGGTGTAAAGACTGCGGAGGGCGCCTAGTTTCGGGCGGGCCAAATAGCCTGCGGTGGCGGGCCTGTGCTTTTTGGCAGAACTACTACTGGTACCGTACATCTTGGAACTTGGAGAGGCAAAACGGGAAGAGATACGCACCCGGGGCTTTTATAACCTACCTCGATCGATGCTCGTTGGAAATTATTGTGAGATGGGGGTTGCTATAGACATATATTGGAATGTAGTTGACAAACTAAGTTTTCGCGTATGGGGTTATCTTTAGAGGAAGATTGGGGGCGATTTATAGAATTGTTTAGATTTCCTGGATAATGAAATGGGTTTCAACCTTGCAAAATTTTAATATGTATAATGACAAATTGTTTTGTTTTAATGAAAACAGTCGGTAATTCCCCTTTCCGAAAGATTATCACCATACAGTTTCAGTTGAATTTGTGTTTCTACGGTTACCTCATTTTTTTGTAATTACATCCCTATTTTGGGGCGTTGATGCCCGTTTTAGAATTAAACAAAATATTCTACATAATCGTGTTGTTCTGTTCCACTGTAAATCCCAAAACAACCCGTGCAACGCGGTGCTAAGCGTGCACCTGCAGCTCGGGTGAATTACATTTATCACGACAGAACAGAAGTGGAAACTCGTGTAAGGAATTTTGAGCCTTATTAGAAGGGAATGTAAAGAAAATATGCGATTTATTGATGAATGTATGCGGACACGCACATGCACTTTGTAAATTGTATTGATATACGATATTTGGGTAAAAATAAACGTGATCGCAGACGTTTCAACTGTTGATTAATAAGATATTTAGGACCTACTTTAGAAGGGCCTTATCATTATAAAATACTGGTGTATAAATACAAAACCACTTCCTTATTTATACTCATAAACCTGAGCAATCGCAAATAAGAAATATTACTATTATAGCGCTTTAACAGACGAATAAATCCTTAAAACAATGCAGAATATGATGTACCTACATGTTAAGAAGTAAAAAATTAAATTACGATGACTTCCCAGAAAAGTTAAAACGTAGGCATGGGATATCGATATACATATTTATCTAGATGTTATTTTCTCAATATAAATACTTGGGATAGATATGGTTATCGTTAGAGTTGGGCAGATATGCCGTAAAGATAGTGCATATATGTATGCACTAATATATGCAACAAAAAGTCTTCAATATATGCACGAATATGCAGTAACCTATACAGATATGCACTTATGGATGCACTAAAAACAAATTTTAGTTATATTAAATTCCTAACTATCGTATATGGCATAATACGATAAATTCTGACATTTATTTTAAACTGTAATTCATAAATTAAAGCAAGTTTTGAATCATATGCTGTCGTATTTGGTTGAAAGAGAAATAATACAATTATCGTTTTTCCGTATTTCTAATTACAAGCATATACTCGTATACAGTCGTTTTATTGCCACAATAAGAGTAACTTCTTTAGCATTTTCTGGTCTTCTAAGTAAAATTCTTGGTTCCTATCCTGGTTTGAGTAAGCTTTTTGAATATTTAATTAATTTTTAGATCACTTTAACCATTAATAAAAACACAGTTTCTACAGTTACTTAATTGTAAATTTTATCCTTCAGGTGTAAAAACATAATAATAAAAAGAAAATCAATTAATATTTTTCATTACCACTTAAATATTTTTGGAATGCGTTGATAGAACTAGCGTGAAAATTGAATTGATAATAAAATATTAGTTGTATTTGGGATAGAAATCTACGATTTTTGCCTACAAGAAATTAAACTTACTCGCGATGCCATAAAAATTTCCAAATTGCTATTACTAATCTTTTTACTATTATTTAAATAATTATAATGCTATATATATATACAGGGTGTCTCAGAAAGAATGGGCCAGCGTTTAGTCACAGATTCTCTAGGTACACATAAACCGGTTAAACCTAATATACTTTAAGCAGAAAGTCCTTCATTAAGAAGTTATAGGGCCTTAAAGTTCAATTTTTAATTTTTTCTTTTTATTACAATTTCCACAAATCTAAAGATATTTCTTTGAAATTTGGTATATATACTTATCATTATGTAGTACAGTCATAGAATTATTTTCATTAACCAGACTTGACCATAAGAGGCACTAACCTGCCACTAAAATTTAATATTAGCTCTAACTTTGTTATTAATAGAACATTTTAAAATTTTATGTTATTTTCTGAAAAGGATTAAAAGGTACAAAAATAAGGTACCCTTAGTTCATACGCGTAAATGCAACCGTTTGCCTTAAAATGCAAGTTTTGGGCTGTCGTTACGACATGCAATTATCAGGTAGCCATGATCGCAAAAACAATGGGTAGTGCTTGTGACCTACAGTAAAAAACAATGCTAAGTCAATTAAATACTTAGGTGTTATAGAAATAGTATTTTTAATTTCTGTTTTGTTTACGATAATGCGTCGACATAACGAATGTGGAGGAATCTTCGTAAACACAAAACAGAAATTAAAAACATTTTCAAACATCAAAAACTATGTTTGCTTGAAAATTGATATTTTTGCGATAATGAGACTTTATAAATTTGTATTATTTTAAAATTGTGAAACCGTCATTTCTGCCAATAGTAGGCTTTGAATACTATTAACAATTGGTTTGGCAGTAGTGGTTGTCAGTATGTATATGCTGCATTAAAGTTACTTTGCAAACCATGAATTTCTCTCAAGAAGAACTTATACTCAGGGACATGGAAATGGCAACACCAAGAAGGGGTAGGTATTTTTTGACCAAACTTGGCAGAAACGTTTAACTACTAAAAGGTAGCAATTGATTAAAATTTTAAAGAAAAATAACAAAATGTAAACATAATTTTTATTAATAATGGGTTGGTCCCCCCTATTAGTTACACATTCCCCCACTCTTCGGGGCATCGATTCTAGCAGATGGTCGATTTCCTCTTGAGGTATTGTGTCCCAAGCAACCTGTAATTCGTGCTGTAGAGCTTGCAGCGTCTGCGGAGGGTGTAGCAAGTTCCTCAGTCTTCTCCCCATAATGTCCCAAAAATGCTCGATGGGCGAAAGATCGGGGGATCAGGATGGCCATTGCAAAAGATTGACATTATCCTCTGCAAATCGTTCCATAGAACGTCTTGCAATATGGGGACGGGCATTATTCTGCTGGAAAACTTTCAACTGCTGAAGAAATGGAAGAATATGGGGTTTTACCATCTCATCCACATATCTCTCTGTGCGTTCATATTGCCTCGGATGAATAACAAACGGGACCTACTCCCACAAGTTATACCACCCCATGGCATAATCCCCATCGTTTGGTGCACATGCCTAGCAACAGAAATTTAATATTGCGACGTTCCCACGTGTTCGTCTGACCCTCATATGGCCATCATGTATCCCCAAACAAAATCGGGATTCATCACTGAACACCACTCTAGGTTCCAGTGCAGTCGCAACCTACACCACCCCAAACGTTGAGCCGTTAGTGGTAACACAAGATGTGGCCGATAGGATTGCAAGCCGAAAGCTCTGATTCTGCGGTAAACCGCTCGAAGGGTTACAGGACGACCTTCGTTAGCTAACCATTTATCGGCAATTTATCTGGTACTGGAGAATCGGTCTCTTTGTTACCATAATTCGAAGATGGCGGTCCTGCATCTCATTTGTTCTTCTTCGCCCCCCGGTTCCTCTTCTGCGACGTTCCTGACCCTCTCTAGTCCATGCCTGATAGCAGCACAAGATGGTGGATTGGTTCCGGTTAAGGCGATTTGCAATTTCTCTGAACGAAAAACCACCTTCGCGCAAATCAACAATACGATGACTGTGGAATTCGCTTAATTGGCGGTAATTCCCACGTTGGCGCACTCTGGGCATGATTCCATCTTCAAAACAAACGATCAAAAGCGAAAACAATAAGGAACTGAACAAAATCTCGCAAAACATACACCTGATAAAAATGTTACAAAAAACTGAAAGAACTGTCAGATAAGCCATTATCACTTGATCCATACGAATGAAATTTTAATCAATTGCTACTTTTTAGTAGTTAAACGTTTCTGCAAAGTTTGGCCAAAATATTCCTACCCGTTCTTGGTGTTGCCATTTCCATGTCCCCGAGTATACGTTCTTCTTGAGAGAAATTCATGGTTTGCAAAGTAACTTTAATGCAGCATATACATACTGACAACCACTACTGTCAAACCAATTGTTAATAGTATTCAAAGCCTACTATTGGCAGAAATGACGGTTTCACAATTTTAAAATAATACAAATTTATGAAAAGTCTTATTATCGCAAAAAATATCAATTTTAGATATAGGGAACCATACAGAAAATTGAAAGAGAAGTTAATTCTGCATCAAATAAAGTCAAAATATACCGAGCGTTCTATTTAAAAAAACATAGTTTTTGATGTTTGAAAATTCTTGTATTTGGCAGGTTATTTTGAACACCCTGTACAATATAAATCAATTTGGTACGACGCATTAGATTTAGGGCCTCGTGCCAAATAAGTATACCTAATTTTCATTGCCTACTGCATTCCTTGATCGAGATAATAACGTTTTCAAGTACCTCTGGATTTGTCACAATTTTGGAAAACCATTAAATAACTCAAAAAGTACTTAAGTTATGCATAGGGTACCTTCTACATTTTATTGTCAGAAAAGTAAGAGAAATAAGAAAATGCAATAATATATAGGGTGTTCCATTTAAAAAAAGTATTAATTGTTATCCACATTTGTGGAACACCCTGTATATATGAAACTATTTTTAAAATATAGCTGCCATAAACCTCTACAGCTTTAATGCAAACTTTTTTTTATTTGTTTAAAATGTAACCATAATATTACTTCCCCAGACCGTTGGCGGACCCTGTATATATACAGGGTGTCCCAGAACTAAGGGGCCATACGGTAATAGCAGATTCTTTGTGTACAAATATTACGATTTGTCTAATAAACTATAGTCCAAATGTCAATAATAACCGAGATACAGGGTGTCAAAGTTAAATTTTTATTTTTGATTTTTTCTAATAACTTTTGAATAAATGTAAATATTTCAACAAATTTTGGAAGTAAGGGGTTTTTTGACCCGAGGAATTCAAATTTTTGTTTTTCTGTTACATAGTAGAGGGCGCCACCTACGGCACTTTTCTACTCTTTAAAACATCATAACTTTTTTGTACTTCAAGGTAGGATCTTTTTTCGCAAAGATAACGATTTTTCGACCTTTCCTACGTAATCGCGAGCTGACAAATGCTGTTGTTAGTTCACTTCTTTTGTTATTTTTAACTAGCTTTTTAATGTAAATTTCTTAATTTGAGTTGTTTTTGTACTTTAGGGTATGATCTTTTTTCGTAAAGATAACGATTTTTCAACCTTTTGTAAGTAAAAATTATATAGGTACTTTATTGATGTCGCTACCAGTAGCCGTTTTCGAGTTATTTGGGTTTTAAAGTTTCACTGCATTGCAATCTTATGGGTATACAATTTGTACCTTTGTCAACAAAGGTGACTATGGCTGTTTCCATGGCACGCGATCTGACAATTGCTGTTGTTAGTTCACTTCTTTTGTTATTTTTAACTAGCTTTTTAATGTAAATTTCTTAATTTGAGTTGTTTTTGTACTTTAGGGTATGATCTTTTTTCGTAAAGATAACGATTTTTCAACCTTTTGTAAGTAAAAATTATATAGGTACTTTATTGATGTCGCTACCAGTAGCCGTTTTCGAGTTATTTGGGTTTTAAAGTTTCACTGCATTGCAATCTTATGGGTATACAATTTGTACCTTTGTCAACAAAGGTGACTATGGCTGTTTCCATGGCACGCGATCTGACAATTGCTGTTGTTAGTTCACTTCTTTTGTTATTTTTAACTAGCTTTTTAATGTAAATTTCTTAATTTGAGTTGTTTTTGTACTTTAGGGTATGATCTTTTTTCGTAAAGATAACGATTTTTCAACCTTTTGTAAGTAAAAATTATATAGGTACTTTATTGATGTCGCTACCAGTAGCCGTTTTCGAGTTATTTGGGTTTTAAAGTTTCACTGCATTGCAATCTTATGGGTATACAATTTGTACCTTTGTCAACAAAGGTGACTATGGCTGTTTCCATGGCACGCGATCTGACAATTGCTGTTGTTAGTTCACTTCTTTTGTTATTTTTGATGTAAGTTTTTTAAGTTGAGTTGCTTTAAGTAGTTGTTCAGTTGTGAAGTTTTAATTTTATTTTTTGTACAAAATTTACCCTCTTCAAAATGGCCAGACGTAACCAGTTTAGCAACGCTGAGTTAAGAGATATGATTTGAGTTTATCTCGGTTATTGTTGACATTTGGACTATGGTTTACTTATTAGACAAATCGTAATACTTGTACACAAAGAATCTGCTATTACCGTATGGCCCCTTAGTTCTGGAACACCCAAGTAAGGAACATCGATGCTACAGCCTTAAATAATAACTTTACGAAAAAAAGTTTCTAACAAAAGTTTTCTATCAAGTTAATTACCACAATTTAGCGTTTTTAATTTTTTTCGATTGCCATATGGTTTAGCTATGACGTCATCGACATTTTTTTAAATAGCAACATATACCTTTTATAGCATGACCAGTTAATGCTTTTTATTCTCTATACAGCCATGTAAAAATATCATACATTTGCATAATAAAAATTTCAAAAACAATCACGATAAACATTTATTTTTGTCACTGGTAACATTTTTCATCAGGTACACTTATTGCAAGATAAACAGAAGACAATAGTAGACAATTGTTGGAAAATGTATAAAATTGAACAAATGGAAATTTGTAATGTAAAGTCGGTGACAGTTAGCATTAATAAGTGATTAAAATTTAGTCTCTGTCCTGTTAAATACGAATTTCTAATCATGGTACGTTTAACAGAAACTGAACGTATCGAAATTTTGATGATGATCGGGTACGGTGATAAAAAGAGAACTCACGACGACGTGTGCGCTTTATTTAATGCTGTACATGCAAATCGTCAACCTGTTACGCGGTCCACTGTAACCAAAATTAATACAAAATTTAGAGAAACTGGCCACCTCAAAGATTTGGATAAAATTGACCGTTCAGAAATAGCAACAGACGATAAAATGTTGGACATTGCGCTTACAGTTTCCGAAAATCCTACTACTTCAACTCGACAACTAACCCTGAATAATAATGATAGTGAAGGAACGGTACTGAATATTTTACATACAGAAAAATTTCATCCTTATAAGGTTAAACTTGTTCAAGAATTATCAGAAGATGATTTTGATAGGAGAATTCAGTTTTGTGTAGAAGTGATGGACAGGTGCCATAACGCCCCACAGTTTGTGAATTCTATTATCTTCTCCAACGAAGCCACATTTTCTTTAAATGGAGAAGTAAATCGGCACAATTCCCGTTATTGGTCGCGACATAACCCACATTGGATGGAAGAATTACACACACACTTAACCACAAGAAGTAAACGTGTGGGCGGGAATTATAGGAGACAGAATTCTTGGTCCTTTTTTCTTTGATGGCATATTAAATGCTGATCGGTATTTGGATTTTTTGAGGTTTGAACTTGTTCCTGCGTTAGCTGTTTTATTTCCAAGTGCAGAAAATCCGGACACGCCGAACGATAGAACTTGGTTGCAACAAGGTAGTGCTCCACCTCATTTCGGCATTCATGTTCGTCAATATTTAGATGGAAAGTTTACAAATAGGTGGATAGGAAGAAGAGGACATATTGAGTGGCCAGCGCGATCTTCGGATCTAAACTCTTGACTTCTTTTTATGGGGCCATCTTAAAACTATAGTGTATACAAACAGACCAGACGATTTGGAAAATCTAAAAATTCGTATCCGCGAGCATGTACGAGCAATATTACCTGCTACAATTCAAAATGCAGTTCGAGGATTTTCTGATCGTATTGCCCATTGTCAGACAGTGAATGGCAAACAGTTTGAACATTTGCTTTCTTAAATTGATGTTAAATATGATTTGAACCTATTTTACTAATTTGTGAACCTGCTATTGTCTTTTGTTTATCTTGCAATAAGTGTACCTGATGAAAAATGTTGCCAGTGACAAAAATAAATGTTTATCGTGATTGTTCTTGAAATTTTGAGGCTGTAGCATCGATGTTCCTTACTTTTTATTCACCCTGTATATAACCAGTTGGGCGTGACGTGAGAATGGCAACGAAGGGGGAGCCCTTAGTACCATTACTCGGAAATCGCTAGACTGAAGGAGAAGGCGAAGGGCGGGAGAAAAGTGAAAAAAGGAAAGAAGAGAGGATAGTGGTAAATGGGTGCGGAAGGGTTGAAGGGGGGATAAAAGGAAAAACAAAGAAGAAGAGAGGACAAATGGCGAGAAAATGAGAAAAGAAGTAGGAAAGTGGTTAAAGGGGTGAGGAGGAGAACAGGCAACTTTGGGGTAGACCTATGGGTGGTCTTTGTTGCAGTTTTCCGATGACTCATCCTCGACGGACACTGTAGCAAAACGAAAAAAGCGGCAAAATACCCTGTAATCCCTATAACATACAAAAAAAATTCTGGAATATACCAAAAATTCGGAAAAACACCTAACAATCTCGAAAAATACTCAAAATCCCCAAAAAACATATAGGTAAATGCAGAAAAAATCCAAAACACCGAAAAAAAACAAAAAATCTCCGGAAAATATTCAAATATTACGAAAAAAACACCAAACAATATCTAAAATCCGGAAAATTCCTAAATAATCCCATAAAAGTTGCAAAAATATTCAAAAATACACAAGAAGCTGAAACGTACTTAAACATACTCAAGAATCCTGAACATAATTCCCAAATATACCTCAAAATCTGCGAAATATCAAAAAACCCTAAATAGGTACACAAAATTGTATATCACCGAAAAAACCCACAAAACTGCCGAAAAATATAAATGGGCGTTTTTCGGTATTATTGGTTATTTTTTAGCATTTTTGGGTGTATTTTGATTTTTTTTTATATCCAGAGACTTTTTGATATTTTCCGAAAGTTTTGGGGATTATTGGGTATTTTTAAAAGTCTTTTTGGGTATTCAAGGTTATAAGGAATTTTTTATTACCTATATTAATAATATCCACAAAGTTTGCATTTTTACTCCAAATGTCGTAGTTAATTCTAAAATATAATATCTCAAGTGCTTTGCTATGGTTCAGCTGGATCTTGGAAGCGGTAAACTCTGTATAGGAAATGTGTGATGTTTTGAAATTACCATTTTGGCAGAACTCCTTCATGGGGTCTGCACCCCAGCCTCACTATTATTATTTTAACTAAATGCAAAATATAAGACTTCTGCGAGCAAAGTGATACAACTGCATTTAATATAGGTATTTTGCCCCATAAGAAAGTAATTTTTTAATCTACTAATTCAGTTCTATTAATTTAATGTTTTGGGTATTTATATTTTAGTTACTTATAAAGTTTAACATTTTTATTTCTTATAAAGTAGCTTGTAGTACAAGCTTGAGGTTAACCGAACTTAAAAACCCCTTGCAGTGATAGGCTCTGTTATATACCGATTTCAAAATTTTACGGATATGAAGGTAATTAATAAGCAATCCTCAAGTTTCTTTTTTTAATATATCATATATAATAGATAAGTGCTTAATTATTAACATCAAAATTAAATTTAAAACTATTATCAGAAGGCAGAAAACTTAAATTATTGCAGATTTTTGTTTGCACTTCCATTTTCTCCTCAGCATTATCTTGTGCCACAGTCTCAGTACTGTTGGGAACTTCAAAATTAAATCTAAAATTATTGTCAGCAGAAGAACATATTGATTTCTTCACAAATATTGATTTCGGACTCGGTTTTGCTGCTGTTAGTTTAACTTGCATGTTTACTAAAAAAATAATCAAAATTAAATTGCTCTGTGGACAAGGTGGTAAAAACTTACCTTTGGTGTATTTTTTCTCTTCAGCAACCATTTTACTGCGATAATCTCCGAATGAAAGCCGCATAACTTGGCGTTTTTGAACAAGTGGGGCCGTTTTGCTCATAAGAATGTTGAGTGCTTTTGTGTGGTCTTGAACTGCAAACGAAACAAGATTAGGTGCAATTTAGGACTACTTCTTAAAACCTACTTTGTTTAGAGCTTAATTTTCCGGAATTTAGAGCGTTCTGTAGTTGGTGAATGCACCAATACAGTTCCACTTCGAACTGTTGCTCAGCATTCGCAGTTGTGTCAGGCGTATTGTTTAATTTTTCTGTAGATTGAGCCGCTGGCGTAGGCAGTTTATTTGGTTTTGGTTTATTTTTTGTCATTTTGTATCGAGCTTATAGTAAATGTGAAGCTAAACAATCACTTTGAGGTTATGTGTACGTTGTTTGACTGTGTTTAGTGACCCGTTCATAGAATACACGAATACACGGATATATACAAGTACTTGTATATCCGTGCACGAATAGAAAGCCCAGTAGATTTGGTAAAACAGAACATTATTAGTTTCTTCCAAACCGGAAGGGGAGCTGAAATATCGTCATCAAATTTATCTTTATTTAGCAAAAACAAAATTAATTGCCTTTAAAGGAGACGAACAATAATAATAATAAGAACCAAGATTATCATATAGAGCAAAAATATAGAACAAGTTAATTATTTCAGATATTTAGGCTTCGACATAACATACGCGGAAGACAAAGATGTATACAATAAGATAAATAAATTCAGACACATGTGTCGAACTATAACTCGACACTTGAAGGAAACCAGCAAGGAAACAAAGTTGAAATTCTATAAAGTAATGGCGGTCCCTGCCCTATTGTATGGCTCAGAGAACTGGACCCTCACCCAGAAAGAAAAGAAGCTAATCAAATAACAGAAATTAAATTCCTACGAATAGTAGCAGGTTACACATTGCTTGATTATAAAAGAAGTGAAGAGATATGTATGTCTGAAATCCTTCTTCTTCTTCTTCTATTAGACTAATTAGTCTAGGTTTGTTCGTCACCCCTGCTCGGAACAGTTCTGAACAGAACAGTATGACACTAACGAACGCAATTTTTCTGCTCCAAGTGCTTGGAGCAGTTAGAGCAGTACAAACGAACAGACCTTCTGTTTCATAACAAAGTGCCTGTATTATGAGGTGCATCAGCTGATGATGTCTTTCCATCTTTTAGATGGTCTCCCACGATCCCGTCTTCCATGAATTGCTTGGTCTCTGACTTTATCAGTTTGTTTGGGCTGGCTCGGTCTACGTGTTGATTCCACGCTTTTCTTCTGTCTTGACCCATTTGTTGATGTCTTGGATGTCGCATTGGTTTCTTATCTCGACGTTGGATACCCTGTCAAATCTTATTTTCCCCACAATAGTTCGTAAACTGTTCATTACAATTGTTGTCATTATCTGCTTGGTTTTTCGAGTTTCCGCCCTTGTTTCCGCTGCGTATGTTATAATAGGTCTCATTGTTGTCTTATATATTTTTGTTTTAGCTTCCGTTGGCATAAACTAGTTTTTCCATACTATATCCCTTAGATATCCAGACATTCGGGTTCCTTTTGCTGCCTGCTGTTGAACTTCGTTATTTAAATTGCGATGACTCAATATTTTCACACCAAGATAACTGAATTCCATCACTTGCTCTATGAGTTTTTGATGTATTTCTAGTTGGCATTTACATGAGTCTTTACTGATAACCAGACTTTTGGTTTTATCGGTGGACACTATCATGTTATATGCTTTTGCTGTTATAGTGAACTGATGGAGTAGTCTCTGCAAGTTGTCTTCGCTGTCGGCAACAAGCACAGCATCGTCTGCATAACGGACGATGTTAATATTTTGTCTTCGTATTTTGTAGCCTGGTTTGGTCCGTATGGAATCTATTATTTTATCCATGAGCAGGTTAAACAGCATGGGGCTTAAGGAGTCTCCTTGTCTAATTCCTTTATTTCCTCTGCTAGATTACGATTGACTTTTACTCGTGTTTTCTGTTCTAGATTTAGGTGTCTTTAACCGTATTAATGATGTTGGTACGTTCCTTCCTTTGAGTATATTTATTACATCTTCTAAAAGATACGCGAGGAATTAAATATATTTAATCTATTAGGAAAAATTGACGAACAAGTACATGAACAACTGGATGGAACACATAAATAGAATGGACGATAGCCGTATTCCTCAACAAATCTTGCACTAAGTATATCTGGAAAAAGGAGAAGAGGACGTCCCAAAAAAACGGTGGACTGATCAAATTCCATGAGACCGGAACAAACCTTATAGGTTTAAACCTGGAAGCTGATGATGATGATCTTTTCTATCGTGCATTCTAATTATTCGTAGAATTGATCTTTATAATTAAGGTTAGCATTTTCAGTGGAGGCGTATGTCCATGTCCGATTTTCTCATGCCGTTTCCTTCCTTTTTGATTACTGCTATTCC
>JABXWE010031422.1:0-19825 GCA_014611495.1 Limonius californicus
CCATGAAATTTGCGTAGAAGCAAAATCTTAAGAAAATTTCAACTAGGTACTTGAAAGTTGAAAACAGTGTAAAGTTCATCCGATAAGCTGCTTCAAGAAACTACATCGTTAGTGAATCACCTTTCATCCGTCTGCGAAATAATGTGTTTCCGTAAATACTAATACAAAGAAATGTGTTTAGGGAAAACACAATATTCCAGTTTCTTAATATGATTTCCAGTCATTATACACGAAAATGTAATCGCAAGATAACTAACCTTATGAATAAAAATTAAGCAATTGCTTTCTCTTAAAATTCGCTAGCAAATACTTAATTTCTAATGAATAAAGTAGTAAGCAATTGCTTGAATTTGTAGCAATTGCTATACACCCAAGGAAGTGAAGTAAAAGGTTTTGCCTAAAAAAGTAGCATTGCTTTTGCTGCCTATGTAATTGCTTGTAAATGTTTAAGATTACTCGACCCCAGCCTAACATTTGTTAAAGCAGTTGTAATTTGGTATTTGTCGCGTTCTCATACTTACTGTAAAATGGCACAGTTCCTAAATGTTCGTAAAGAAACAGTATATAAAACACGTAAAGAATGCATAGACGACGATTATAAAAAATTGTATCGATTTAATCGAGAGAACGTTGAGTGGCTTGCAAACTATTTTCTCGAAGATAGTGGTGAAAAACGTGGTGGTGCACTGTAATCTGTAGAAAAAATGAAAATGTTTCTTCGTTGTGTGTCCGATCCAAGTTTCCAGAATGCAGTTGATGAAGAAATTGGTATTCCCAAAACCACTGTTTCTAAAGTTTATGCATCGGTTATGGTTAAAATTTTAAATAAGGCAAATGTATGGATACATGTTCCTACAACTGCCGCCGTAATTGTTGATGCTAAGAACAATTGGTCTGCCAAATATAAATTTCCCGCTGCTATCAGTGTGACTGACTGCACACACACACACATTAGAATCCCAGAATTATAATTGAAAGATGTTTTGGACAGTTAAAGGCTAGATTTCCTATTTTACAATATAAAGTCTGAAGTACTAAAATGGAAACAATTCCATCAATTATTATTTGTTGTGTTGTTCTGCATAATAACGCAAAATGGCCTAAAGATGTAGATTTTAATTTCGAAGAAGAACCAAATCATCTTGCTGTGGATGTACAAAATGAACAAATTAATTTCAATATGATTCGCCGTTTAGGTCAGCAGAAAAGAGAACTAATTACTGGAAGATTATTCAATAATTATTTGTAGTTTATATTTAGGATTTGTTCAAAATATAATGTTATACATGTATTTGTTCAATCAAATAAAAGCTTTCATATTGCTTACTGTTTACTTGTAAGAGTAATACTAAAAATTTCCTTGTAAAGCGAGTTATAATATCCAAGGCCCTTTCTTTTTCTTTTTTAATTTGAGGTACTTGTGATTTATTAAAAACAATTCTATTTTCTTTTAATTTCTTAACAAAACTACTTTGTTTATCTACTCCTAGTTCATCCTCGCAACTATACTGATCACTAGTATCAGAAATTTTAAATTAAATTAAGAAAATGTGGGAGTACCGATTCATACAGAACTCTAACCAACAAATAACTTGGAACCGTCAACAAATCATATCAGGTCTGTTCATGTCAAAACTAGCAATTGCTTAAACAATAACGGAAAGCTAACATATGCTTAACATTTTTATTCTTATAATAATTGCGCAATTGCTTTTTTTTAAAGCATTTGCTTTTGCTAATAAATAATTGCTTAATTTTTATTCATAAGGCTCATTAAACCATAGAATGTGCTGTTTTTAGTTAATATTCCTAGAAATTTCGCATTTTATGACAACATGGCAACGCTGTGCTTCTAAAGGAAACAAAAATGCTACAGGAATCTGTAATATAGTCGCTTTCACATGATGAATAAACTCTGTGTAGTTCGAATCCCGCCTGCTTGGGGGCCAGACCCTGGCGATCCTAGCGGACGGGACTATTTTAACGATACTATATAACCCATAAGGCTAACTCTCTTTATAAATATACTGCTCTTTGGTAATACTATGGCACACCTGTATTACAAATTACTAACATTCGAACAGTAAGAAAGAGATTATTTGTCGTGTATGTTACTTGTATGTAACTAACTTAGAAGATGAACAGACAAAGCTATTCTCATTTTTCTGTATAACACATTGTCAATGTTGGCCAAAGTATCTTAGATATAAGCAAGTGCCCCCACATATTGAGGTAACCGAAATGTAAATTTATTTATTAAATTTATGACTTTCTTATCTAATGGAAAGGTAGTTTCAGCAAAACGACTATGTAATTGATTTTTACCGACTGGAGATAACATTTTATGACAAAGATATCTATAGCGATGTTAAAGCTGTAACTTATAAATATAATCGAACCCAGGCAGTTTGTAATGTATCACTTATTATTAAAGTCGACTTTGAAAACAACCTCGAGGTAGGCAGTTGTATATTAGGATATCTCTTTAATTATTTCAAATCGAAACTGCTAAACTTTGTTAATAAATTACAGGTAATTGTTCAAGCATATAAATTTATGAGTAATGAGTACCGGGACTTTCCAATAAGATTTCAGTTTAACCTGTGTCAAAGATTAAAGGAAAATAACTTCGGCATTGCAAAGTTTTATGAACTTGGAGTATTTCCTAGATGCCCTATGAATAAGTGGACGCGACTGCCTCCCTGGACTTTCCCATTCTGGAAACTGTTCATATCATCTTTATTTCAAATTATATATAATATATATATATATATAATAGTATATATAAATAATAATTATATATATCAAATTAAGTATTAAATACAAAATTTTGATAAATAATTTATAACTTGTTGTTGTAATACCGGTTAAAGAAATGAATGTAGCGCGACAGTATGGCAATGGTTCTGAACCAACCGGGCTGTCCGTACCGCTAGGCCGTCGCGCGGTCTAACTAGTACCAATCGCTATTGCTACCGAGGTAAAATTTTCTAAGTCCCTGGAAATTATATTTTGTAGGGCATAAAAAATCGATTTTTTTATTGTCGCGGAAAAAGATTCTTTGACGCAAACAAATAACAACCGTTAGAATAAAAAAAATATTTTTCTAAAAAAGAGGGGGGAGGGGGCCGGTGCGCTTACATATATCCACGAGTGTAATATTTCTTTGCATATTCATGCTTCCATACGTACTGAGCGATTCAGTGAAAACCCGAGCTTCCTATCTTTTTTCGTTTATTAATTAAAGGAGTTTGAAGTTTCAAACTTCCAAGCTTCGTAGAGGGCGCCACAGGAAAATTACGGAGTTCTTCAAAAAACATATCGATAGCCCCTTGCGAGGTCTATCGACATATGAAATTTAAAAAAATTCTTGGAGCAGTTTTTGAGAAATAATTTTTTGAAAATTTCCAAAATTTTGAAAATTCGTAATTTAGGCCCCTTATAATTTTTCAAAAAACTTTTTATATCACCTCATTTTACCCTTCATATACTATTCAGAAAATAAAAATCATTTGAATCGATTTATCCGTTTTCGAGTAATTGGGCGTTAAACTCAAAAATTTCAAAAAATCATAGCGCCCTTCAGTTTAAAGCTAGCGAGTTCGGCAAAAACTAACAGATTTGTCTTATGACCCTCTATCGTTATCCGCGATAAAAGTTTCAAAATTGTAATCACGAAAAAAGTGATACCAAAAAAACATGCGTAACTTCCGCTTCCGGTTTCGGATTTTTTTGAAAAGCTTATTTTTTCGATGAATTTTCGAAACCCCCCGCATTCCAAAGCGCATCAAAATCGGAGCAATACTTTCGGCTGCAGGAGCGTCACATATGTACGTACATACGTACGTACGTACATACGTACATACCCACCCACAGACAGACATTTTTTAAAAACCACTTTTTTGGGTTCCTAGAGACCCAAAACGGATATTTCCGTTAAAATCTCGATTTCGAAAATTTTCATGAATTCAATACTTACCCTATACCTATAAGGTATTGGAAAGTAATTAGTGCTTGTCTACGTTGAAATCATGCAAAACTATTGAAGCGCATTTCTTGAATGCGACCGCAATTTCGAGAAAAGGGTAGTCGGTACTTGTAACATGACAATGCACTTATCCCATCTGCACCTGAAATATGATGTTGATGAGATCAATCACCAAACCTGTTTACCTTACTTGGGACTGGCAAACTTTTTCTTTTCCCTAAAGTGAAAACTTCTCAGTGGGGAACGATTTCAGGACATAGAAGACATTAAGAAAAATGTAACTGCTTTCAAAAACTTTTTGAACAATAAATGTATTACAGCAAACTGAAACTATTTTAAATAAATATCAAATACTTTTAGATTTCTTTTATTCACAATATTTATTAATTTTTGTGAATAAATTACACCTCGGCACCAGCAATGGTATAAGAGGTCACTGGATTAAGTAAATTATCAAACTATTTCCTTACACATTCTAGATACCTTTTTTTCATTCATTCCGTTTCGAACCGTTTACGCATTACTTCAGGGGGGTGCGGGCGTCCCTTACACACTAAATATTCATGCAACATGCACCCTAAATTAAACTAAGCGAAATGCGGTCGCCCCAGCTGAGATTCGAAACCAAAGCGGAACGACTACAATTCGCTGTAGCTTCGAATGGCAACGCGTTGCCGCGCTAGACCACCGCGGCCCCTCATATTCTAGGAACGTGGTATATATGATTTTTGAAAATACCCAGCCACAAATAATTCGTTTAATATAATTTTTGTCGTAACAGAAATATGGCGTAAAAAGAACAACAAGACCAAACTGGGTTCACATAGCTCAAAACAGCAGACAGTGGCGAGTACTAGAGGGGGCCTATGTCCAAGGATGGACGACAGGGGCTGATTAAAGCAGAAGAAAGAGAATAGAATAATTATTATCTTTCAAAATTGGGGTTAGGAACGCAGAAAATGCCTTTATTTTTCTCTAACATGTGGATCTGCAGCTATACTTGAGCTTTATATTTTTCTGTCTGTCTTCTGACGTCACCGCATCAGAACTTTCATATAAACGTTTACAAGGATGACTGAATTAATTTGTATTAAACGTACATTATTGTATAAAAAATACACACAGCTGAGCGATAGTATGTTAACTGTTAAATTTACATTAAATTAGTCCTTGTATCCGAAATACCTGATTAAGGCTTGGATTCTATTGAAAATTTTCCGCAAATTAAATAGTTAACCGTAGGTAGAAGCAACCGATCATTTCCACACATCGATCAGGGAAGGCAGAGTAGTGTACCGTTTAAGTGCAGGTCAACGATTGCTATTGAAGATGCCGCAGCTCAAGAAACGATACATGCGAACACGCAATGGAAAAGCATGAAAGAAATTTGCCTTGGGCGATTAGTATGTAGGTTCGTTGTTTAACCGCGTATTGAAGTCCCACGTTTGACTTAACGCTACGCGCAACCGTTGCAACGTATTTCTTACAATCTTAACGAATTAACTTCAAGCGATTGCCTATCTTGATGTATTAATGTAAACATTGAACGAAATTAATCAGTAATGAAGAGTATAAATTAAAAATATGCCTAGTTGATACTTACACGGAACGGAAAACGGTTAAACTGAACTTTTCATTCCCCCAATCAAATTTCCACGCACAGCCACTGACACAAAAAATGCAGAACAACGACTCCTTAATTAATACTTCCACATGGCATTGGCAAACAACTCTTCAACTGGCAAGAATGTTATGCACCCACTTCGCATGTTCGAATACACGTTTTTGTAACACTATAAGGTAAACGCATGTTCACGCCGTATCACATTGTAGCTAAAGCGCACACATTTTTAAATAATAACAAGTGACCATTCATAAGCATTTTTAAAAACCTATATTATATTTTCACATTTAACAATTAATAGGGCAACGATCCGGTTTCAACGCGTTCGCCAATACAATCGACACTGGATAGGTAACTCTTGGAGAAGTCACCGTCCTATCTTCGTGCTGGACCGATCTCCTCGTGAAAGAAAGAGAGGTCTGGCACAAGATGCAACGTTTTAACTGGTGAGAGCAATGAGCAGGCAATAAAAGACCTTGACGCTGCATGCTATGCCATGGAATGTACCCCACCCCTACTTAAGACCGCTTTTGTACCCTAAGCGCTTTCGTTGCTACAGTTCAACAGATATAACATTAACTATTTTAAAAAATATCAATAAACAAAGAAATAAATGCAATTCGATTCTATAAGTGATCTGTTAAAACTTAACGGGAAGTTAAACATAAATTCATAGTCTGTAACTTATGAGTAAAATTTGATACATGTTAGCAAAATTTTAATAGTTACATATTAAATTTTATGGAGTAATTAAAAACTGAAAAGCCCCTTTAAAATGACTGACAAAAACGAAGCAATTCTTTGGTATGATTATAATTTATTTCATATTGTACCGAGGTTAACAATTTAATATACATACATATATACAGTGTGTCCCAGATTGAATAGGCTACCATTAGTATTTTTCTTGTTATTAAAAAAAGATAATTCTTGAAATAGGCAAAGTTGTGCAGTTTTGAGTGCTGAAACAGATTCCCCTGCGAAATTTTTAAAATTGCGTACAGTTTGTTATTTTCTTTACAGTTAAACATCTGCGTAATTATAAAAGATAAAAAAATGGTGCATTTAAAAGTTATTTAATTTGAGTAAGTACATTTATAAATGATGGCAAAATTAAATTTATATTTGATATATTGGTAGCAACTTTCTAATATTAAATGGACGCCATATTGGATTGTTACATAGGTAAATAAATTTTTTTATTCTTTTCAACAATACATCAATTAATAAAATGTCTGGATTCTGGATTGCTGGCGTTGTGTGCAGGAGCGCCATCTTGCTGGTACCGCATTAGAATATTTTGTGCCAAAAGTAGAATATCGAACAAATCCTGTAGAGATGTTTGAAGAATTTTCAAATACCGTTGCGCAGAAGTCTCCAGCAAAATATTATAGGACCAATTAGACGATTTCCCAATATGCATTTTGAGTATTTATTATAATTTTTATATTTAATAGTATTTAAGAGTTTTGTTTCATTTGTTTCCAAAGTAAACCTAACGCGCATTTATTTTCATGCTTACCAGATTTAAAATTTACATACTTAATGTTTTTACTATTTTTTTACATCGTTGAAAAGAAAAAAGAATATTACATAATCATGTAAAAATCCAATCCATTTAATAACAGGAAGTTGCTACCAATATCTTGATAATTTTAAATTTTATTTTGACATCATTTATAAGTATATCAAATTAAATAACGTTACATTTTTTCATATCATTTATAATTACGGATATAAGCAGAAAATTGCGATTTTCAGTATTTTTTTTTAACTTTCTGAAATGTCCGGAATTTTAAAATGTTTTCAAAAGAATCTGAGTCAGTACTAAAAACTGCAGCATAAATGTTGCGTAGTTAAACAAATCTGTATCTTTAATCCTAAGAAAGATGCCCATGCTATCTGGGACACACTGTTTGTACATATATATACAGGGAATTTTTCTTTTTAGTATACATTGCCTATGTATACTTTTAAAAGAAACGCGTCAATTTCGCCTATTGTGTATGCAACCAACTATACCGACAACTAAAAATCAGAAACAAACGTCACTATAGCTGTGAATTATTTGAGTATGAAGGTTATGTTGATGTAGTGTTTATATTAAATAAGTATTTCATCCTGTATATAGGACACAGATGATGACTTTTTCGTTAAATGCAAAAATTGACAGGGTGATGTTTCCGTAAGGTCCGTGCACATTATATTTCTTTTGTACAAAACACATACATCAGCGGCAAAGTGGTGTAATGGTCAGCATAGCTGCCTTCCAAGTAGTTGATCCGAGTTCAATTCCCGCGTTCGCAAACTTTTTTTAATTATTATTATTAGTCAACGTAGCATAAAATATTCATTTCATTTCTTCGGTTAAAACGTGAGTACTTTCAGTTTTTATTTTACGGGAATTTATTACGCATCCCTCTGATTTAAATTTTCTAATTGTTTGACACTAAATAAAGATTAATTTTATTTTTTAGCATTGAATTAATTTGACTGCTGTGGTCACAGCATGCTTGAGTTGTCTGTATAGTTGGTTGCCTACACAATAGGCGAATTTGACGCGTTTCTTTTAAAAGTATACATAGGCAATGTATACTAAAAAGAAAAATTCCTTGTATGTGGTATTAACGAACAAGGCGGTTTGTTTTCTTTTGGAGCTGGAGCATTTTAAAGTGTGTTCTTTGCAATCACTATTTTGTTAAAACTTTGCCTCGGGCCAAGTAAAGAGAGTTACACGTGTGTACAGTTTCTAAAATATGACCGTTAAACTTTGTCCTACATTTTTTGTGTGTAAACCAGATATTTATAATAAGTAGCCGTTTTGATGAAAATTAAATTATCTGCAAAACAACTTATAATATCGTACTTACAAAAAATATTCAAGAAACACAAATGTGTAATTGATATGGGAAAAATATTACAAATTAAACAAAAACATTAAACAAAATTTTTAGTAATTGTGTCGAGAACAATATTTGGACGAGTTCAGTCTTAAAAAGGTTGTAACCTTTGAAGGAAATAGTTTTGAGAATACTTTCATTTAAACTGTTGGTAATTAGACACTACTTCTATTACAGCACAGAATAAATACCTACTAGGTATTTATTCTGTGATTACAGCTTGTATAGATGATTTGAGTATTGGTAACATGTTATTGTGTAATTTAGGAACTGTAAGAATTGTTGTAATGATACATTCTACATTTTTACCTTGTTAAAATAATATTAAGGCTGTGATATTAGGTTTCTAACCCCTAAAGCAATAAAACGATTGTTTCATGATAAGTACAACATTCTTTACCTTAGTATTGTTATTCTTATTTTTCGCTTTTGCCGTGAAAACTGTATTAAACTTGTTAAAAATGGAAAGGAATTTTCGTGATGCGCGTTACAAAGTTGCAGTTGGTAGGTTATGATAAGAAATGGAATGTTAGAGAAGTGCATCCTTAACATCCGTCAGATTGGCTTCTTTAATGAATCATAAAGGCAATACATGTATGTGTTCCGTGGTGTAAACGAAGCGAAAGTAGATACCAAACATTTTTTAATTTTTTATTTATATATAAATTTGACGTGAATGTCGGAAAGTGATACCGAATTTGAATTATCTACCGAAAATACCAGGTTAATGGATGGGCACGTTGCTACGAGTGGTGGAAGTGGTGATGTACGGAATGGATCGATAGAAAATCCCCGAAAACGAAGATCAAAAAACCTTTCCGAACAACCAAGTGGTTATGTTGATGTGAGTGCTGTTGGTCAGTTGTCTGCTGTAATACTAATATGCAAAATATTACAGGCTAGCAGTGCCCCAGTACCCGAGGTTCGGGTACGTACAAGTGGTGTACCAAACGAGCCAGATATTCCTCGATCAAATCAAGAATGGCCAGATGATGAAGAGGAACTTAAATATGGAGCTAAACATGTTATCAAATTATTTGCACCTGTTTCTTTATGTATGCTTGTTGTTGTGGCCACGATAAGTTATGTAAATTTCTATTCAGTTAAGGATGTGTATCTGTAAGTTAATTTATATATCCTAAGTAATCTACTATATTTTTGACAAAATTTTAGAGTATACACTCCTTTTCACGAGAAAAGCTCTGATGTCGGCACCAAGGTGTGGAATGCTGTTGCCAATTCTTTAATATTAATGGCTGTTATTGTAGTAATGACAATATTACTGATTGTGCTCTACAAATATCGGTGTTACAAGGTAATGGTCTATGTAATTTACTCTTAATAAATTTGGCAATATATAGAAGCAAACAGTAAATATTAAATTGTCATTTGAATATTTAACATTTTGCAATAATATAACTGATGAGTGAGTAAAGCAAGAAATGAACAAATATAACCATTTTTAGATTATCCATGGTTGGTTAATAGTTTCGTCGCTGATGTTGCTGTCAATTTTTTCGTATTTATACTTGGAGTAAGTTGGGTTATGGTCGCTCATTATAAAATAACTACTGTGTTACTAATTTCTTCTAGGGAAGTCTTGCGAGCTTACAATGTTCCTATGGATTACCCAACTCTTCTGTTGCTTATGTGGAATTTTGGGGTAGTAGGAATGGTGTGCATTCACTGGCAGGGCCCCTTGCTTCTTCAACAGGCATATCTTATATTCGTTGCTGCACTTATGGCTTTAGTTTTTATCAAATACCTACCTGAATGGACAACTTGGGCAGTACTGGCAGTGATTTCAATTTGGGGTATTGAAATTGTATTTGTGGTATAAAAACGATTAATATATTGTGTATTGCAGATCTCATTGCTGTGCTGATGCCACGTGGTCCTTTAAGAATTCTTGTGGAAACAGCTCAGGAGAGAAATGAACAGATTTTTCCTGCTCTCATTTATTCATGTAGGTAATTTTTTAAAAAAGGTACTAGATAGTGCTCTGATTAAAAAAATCTGTGCATTATACAAATGTAATAGAGATTTAGTTATATGATAATATCTAAATGACTATTCGAATCTGCAGTAAAATTATAAAAGTTCTGCTATTTCGTGGATAATCTGTTTATCTAACAATGAAGGTGCAAAGCAGTTCTAATACTATTAATCTGATTACAAATCTAATTGCGTATTTTATAGTTCATACCAAAATATTGAGATCAATTTTGTGTCGCAATACACATGGAAGAGAGGAAGATTTATTTTTCCCTTTCCTTTTATTGGTTAGGTACAAGTAACAGAGATACCCAAAAATACTATTTTCTTGTGATAGACTGTTTTTATTATTTTTTTAATAATAGACTGAATTTACGTACAAAGTAGAAACAAGTACTACTTTCGTTCTTGTTTAATATGTTTATGTGTGCAAATAATAAAGTTAATATAAAATTTTTTTCTCTTAGTAGATTCCAGGAAATCTATATTGACTAGTATGTGTAAATTATCAACAAGAAGTCAGAAAAATTTCGATTTTTTTTAATCATGGTAGTCCCTGAGATTCTTCTCTCTTGTTTATGAGACACTAAAATAAGCTAAAATATTTATTTTTCCCAGACTAGTTTCTTCATACAAAGTACGAAAAGAAGTGGAAACTGTGTTATATGCATGTTGCATGCTCTATGGAAAATACTTTTGCAGTTACAGTGGAAAACTATTACAAAATATTTATTACATAAATATTATTATCTAGACTAGTCGATGCTTTTGACAACAAAAATCAGTTATTAAACAACTCATTTCCTCAGCACCATGAGGTAGAGTTACCCTCAGACAAATAAACTAGTTTATTTGTCTGAGGAGTTGCCAGTGCATTTTTTTATGTATCCGCAGTAGGCCTAATCCACGGCCGAATAAAGTAGTTATCAATCCTTTTCAGTACCTCAACACAAATTACTTGTGAACAAAAAGAATAAAAATAATGGATAGAATCAAATCAGAATTTAAAATATTTTGTGAATGTACGGATATTCTGCACATCTCACTGCAGTTTAACTTTGCTCTTGTTGGAGCTTGTGTTCGCTTGCCCCTTGGATGATAAGATTTGTTAAATCGTCCACATTGTGATGGAGATAAACCAAATCTTTCAAATAATGCCATAAATAAAAATCTAAGGGCGTTAGGTTAGATGACCTTGACGGCCACCAATCTGGAAAATGATTTTGAAGCAAATCTCGAACCATGATTCCATATTGGACTTGTTGGTACCATATATTTTGTCTAATTATCAGTGGATCATTTTCCAATAGTATTTGAAAATCTTTATTTAGAAAATGTAAGAAATTTTGAGCATGAAGACGATTTGGCAGTGTAAAAGGATCAACTAAATAATTATTTACCGTACCTGCCTAAAGGTTAACACCGTATCAACATTGATGACTTCGAACGTGAGCTGCATGATAGTTCTCATCTGCCCACACATGCTTATTAATAGAGCTAGGATAGTTAGGCAAATTGCCTTTTTTTAATAAATGGAAGGATGAAAGGCAGACCCAATTTTAAATCCGTTTTAGAATGCGTGCAATTCAAAAATGCAAATTTTATTTTGCCTTTTCTTGCGTCTTTTTTAGGATTCTGCCTTTTTCGAGGAATTTCCCGTTTTTCTTGCCTTTTTGTGCCTTTTATGGTATATTAAATTAAAATTTTAAGAAACCTAGTTCTTAAATTTTCAATTTAAAAAACTTTGTACTAGCAATTTTCCAAGAAAAATGCACATTTTAAATTTCTGAAATAAATTGTAGAAAGTATTATTCCCAAGCACTTAAGGGTAGAGGCTTAGTGGGTTTTACCCTTTATTGTTACCGGCTGAAAATTTCTCAGAAGGATTATTTTCTTGAGATTAATTTTAATGAGGGGATCAGTATTGTCAGGAGAAGCTTTTCTACTGAATCAGCCAGTTTCTCACAATTTTCGAACGTGTTAACGTTAACGCCGTTTCTTTTAATTTCCTCAAGTATTCTTCAGATTTTGTAATTTTTTATTTTTTCCTGTCTTTTTTGGTAATTTTGCCTTTTTTTTCGTTTTTGCCTTTTTAGTGCTTTTTTATATCTTTTTTTTGCCTTTTTGCCTACCTTTTTCGAGATTTTATTTTGCCTAACTATCCTAGCCTTACTTATTAAGAGTATTGTAAATTCCATCTTGTGTAAACGTTGCCTCATCTGTCCACAAAATATTGCCAAGAGAATTAGGATTTTTCTGATGTTGATTTAATAACCATTCACAGTACCTACCTCGTGCATTATAGTCCTGTGATAATAAGCATTGCACATTTGTTCTTCGAAAAGGATATAGGTCGTTGTCGTGGAATATTCTGTGTACTGTCGACTTTGGTATGTCTACAATCCTAGAAATACCACGTACACTTCTCCTAGGCTCCTATTCAATTAAATATAATACATTTTCTTCAATATTGGGTTGTGTTACCATAAATAGACGACACTTTCTCTCTCTCGTAGTCGTAGGTCAGTTCGTTTAATAATTGTGTGGTTTGGATGTTTTCTACCTTGATAGCGTTCAGCACATAGCTTTGCTGCTGCATTAGAACTAGTACCAACCTCTCCAAGAATCCATATCATGTCAGTGTACTCAGCAAATGTGTATTCCATTAATGCAAGTGGAACAGGATTTACAAAAAAGGACAGAAAAATGTGTTTGACACATTAAATAGAAATTACTATCAGCCTTGCTTAAATTTGCCATGACTAAATCTCGTGTTTTCAACAAAA
Source organism: Limonius californicus (assembly GCA_014611495.1). Classification (NCBI taxonomy): domain Eukaryota; kingdom Metazoa; phylum Arthropoda; class Insecta; order Coleoptera; family Elateridae; genus Limonius; species Limonius californicus. The sequence continues at coordinate 13,294 of JABXWE010031422.1, forward strand.
GGGATCAAAACCTGCAATTGAGCTTATGCAGAAATCATTTTGATTGTCAATATCTTAAGTTTATCGGTGAAGAACTACTTTCATTAATAATATTTATTAGTTTAGCTTTGTTGTTAAAGATACGCAGACTACGAAATTCATACTTCAAGAAACTCGTGTAAATAAATAGTCTGGCAAAAATAAATATTTTACGTGTTCAGTATGCAATGCTGCGAGATGTTTTGTCTCAACTTACGGGACGTCCTGTATACTTATCCACTTTATTTGCAGCTACGTATATGTACACCTATGTAGTAACTGCTAGTGTTAGTGAACCTGAGCATCAATATTCTCCACAACTACAATCAAATTCAACAGGTAAATAAATGGGGGTTTTAATTTGTTAGGTAAACTTAACATTTTTGTAACTGTAGAAGGTGACAACGGTTTTACTGAGGAGTGGGTTCAGAATCATGCATCTCGTGTGACCCAAAGACAAGTTGATATACAGGAGTTAAATCATAGTGTTCAACGTCCTCAAGCAGAACACCTGGAAGAAGAACGTAAATAGAATATTTGTGTATCAAATTTGCAAATCGTTCCTCATTATTTTTTTAGGTGGAGTCAAGTTAGGTCTTGGTGATTTCATTTTTTATAGTGTTTTGGTAGGAAAGGCATCTTCTTATGGAGACTGGAATACCACACTAGCTTGCTTTGTCGCAATTCTTATAGTGAGTATTAATTTATTGCTAATACTCTTGTTGATTTGGATAGGAATTGCTTATACTTTCCATACTTTAATCATAGCATTAAATAGTTTATTTCTTTTTGTTATCTAATGATTTTTTATATTGCAGGGTCTCTGCCTTACATTGCTGCTGTTAGCTATTTTCAAAAAAGCTTTGCCAGCTCTTCCTATTTCGATTACATTTGGGCTAATATTTTATTTTGCCACCAAAGAAATTGTTAGCCCTTTTGCCGATAGTTTAGCTATAGAACAAGTATTTATATAATGTAAGTATTTGTAATTAATAAACTTGTGATTCTGTTAATACAGATAAACAGTAAACGAACATTGTATTTCCAACATTAATGTTTAAAATATGGAAAACAGTAATTTATTTAACAAAAGAATTTTTAAGTTGCATAGTTCTATTTAAGAAACATTCTGTGTTATTCTTGTGACTGTCTTTTTTTGTAGCACTTGTGTGAACTTATTTCTAATAAATAATAATAATACAATAATAGTGTGTTTGTCTTATTATTAGGGGCTTATGGTGGGTATTGACAAGACGTTTGCTGTAGTTTTTCACGTGAGTTGTATACTGCAACCATGGCCTTCCTTTTATATTGCCTCCTATTGCTTCCAATATAATAGTCGTAAGTATCCCCTCACTAAGTGGACGTGAAAGTGTGCAGTGATGATAAATTACTCGTTCTGCGGGCTTCATCCCACCAAGTTTTCTCAAGCTTGTGGCAAGTCGAATATTAAGCAGTGGTAGCAGCAAGAAAACAGCAAAAAGCGCGACGAGTCTTAAAGTTATAATTTTCCGGTATTTTAAAACGGCTTTAGGATCGCAATACACAAGTGCAAGCGGACAAAAGAGGCGAAAGGCACACGGTCGCCCGCTTTAACGGCGCTTATCACCTAAAGTGGAGGCAACAATCTAAGCTGAGATTAGACGGAGCGTAATAAGAAGTGTCATCATCATCAGCTGCCAGGATTAAACCGTTGTGGTTTGTTCCGGTCTCATATAAATTGTTCACTCCAACGTTTCTTTGGTCGACCCAGTCTTCTTTTCCCTCGTGGTCGATAATGTAGTAGTTGTTTTGTGATACGACAGTCGTCCATTCTTAATATACGTTCCCTCCAGTTTTGTCTGTATTGGTCAATTTTTGTTAATAAATAAAAAATTTTTAGCTCCTGGCGTATCTCTTCATTTCTCTTAAATGGTCTAGTAGCGTATATCCAGCTACCCATCTTAGAAACTTCATCTCAGTAGATTTAATTGCATTTCTTTCTTTTAGCATGAGGGTCCAATTTTCTGATCCATATAATAGCGCTGGGACAGCCATTACCTTATAAAATTTCAATTTTGTATCATTATTAACTAGCCGTAGATGTCTTCTGATGGTTCCGCACATTTGTCTGAATTTGTTTAGTTTATTGTATACATCTTTACTGTTTGTGTATGTAACGTTAAAGCCCAAATAATTGAAACAGTCTACTTGTTCAATAGTTTCATCGTCTATAATAATTTTCGCTCGTATCGGTTCTTCACCTTTAAAAGCTAGGACTTTGGTTTTTTTTGTTGAAATTTCTAAATTGTATTTTTTTAACATTTTATTTAATGTATGTAGCGCATATTGTAGATTATCTTCTGTGGTTGCAAAAACTGTTTGGTCGTCAGCAAACAGAATAGTGTCGATTTCGATATTGTTTTTTTTTAAGTGTGTTTTTATTTTGTTTTTCCAGTCTTCTACGACTTGGTCTATGTATATGTTAAAAAGCGACGGCGATAGAGGGCATCCTTGTCGTACTCCGCAGTTTATATATGATAAGAAGTGTACTATCAATAGTAATACGCTTTAAAATAACAAATAGCAGCCTAAACAGAAGATAATTAAATAAAAGTCAGAGGGGTGAAAGAGAGCTTACAGTACCGGAGGAATAGCGGAACTCAATAAAAGGAAAAGACAACAAAAAGAAAATCAACCTGAAAAGGAAATAGAGACATTCAAGAGGAGCAGAAATATTCAGAGTTTCCTAAAAATAAAGGTCGCAACTACAGGGGAAAAATGAGAAGAGGGGAAACAAAAATGGATAATGTGGAAAAACTAATAATGGGCTTAGCTACCCAGATACAAGAAATAAAGACAGACATCAGTAGCACAAATAATGCCATAAATAGCATCAACGACCAGTTGAAAAAATACGGAGAGCAAATAAAAGCTTTAAAAAAAAGATCCCTAAAGAAAGAAACCGAATGGGAGAAGGAAAAATCACAACTCAGAAGCGAAATTGGACAATTGAAGACGATGGTGGAAAGTCAAGAAAGAAGCGAAAAGAGAAATAATATAATTATCAGGGGTGCAGATTTCAGTAAAGTAAACACCAAACAAGAAGTAAAGGAATTCATGAGGAAAGCAATAGGAGTATCCACACACATCCCGGAAGCATATTTTGAAGGAAAACGAGAAAGGAAGGTGACAGTTGTAAAGTTGGAGAATTTTGTACAAAAAATAGAGGTCCTAAATAAAAAAAAAAGACGTGAACATCAGAAAATATATATATAGATTGTGACTTAACCCAAGAAGAGCAGAAGATTGCCAGAGACGAGAAATCCAAAGAAAAGAAGACCAGAGTCGGGCACAGGAAAGTAGAAATTAATGATGCTAAAATGAATGGATGGAAAAAGAAGGAGGAAACCTGATAAAGAAAGAAGTTCTGGCCCCAAAAAACTGGTAAGGACCAAAGCTGAAGGAAAAACGAAAACGGATCGGGCTATAGAAATGAAATGGGAAACACACGTCCAAAGCAAAGGAACAGGGAATGGAAACTAGGAACATGGAATGTTAGAGGAATTTGCGGTAAGGAACAAGAATTGATTGAGGAATTTAAGAAAGCAGAAATGACACTGTTAGAGTAAACCCAAATAGAGAAATACATATACGTCATCGTGCGCCGTTAACCAAATTACGTCTGGACGAGTCCATCTTACTGTTTCGGGTGGATCTTCGCGCATAGGCGTCCGTTAAAAACCTAACCTCAAATATGGAAACTCCAAGCAAGCAGTTAGGAGTCCGCGGGAAGGCCTTTTCTTTGACCTTTACGTTTTTACGTACTGTAAACAAAAAAGTCATTTTGTGTGTACACAGATGTGATGTATAAATCAATTTATTCTAAGTTTTCGAAAAACAAATTTTTTGATCCCTAATATACATCACTGTGTTACGCCACTGGTGAATCTTGTGGCGCGAAGATTTGGTGACGTACATGTATTTCTCTATTTGGGTTTACTTTAGCACTGACAGAAACAAAAAAGAGAGGGTGTGTTGGAATGGAAGAGGATCATGCAATGTATTACAACAGAGATTGAAGAAGAACATGATTGGGTAAGCGCAGGGGTAGCATGCATTATTAAAAAGGAATGGATAGATAAAATCTCAGACTGTAAGAAAGATTGATGATGATGATGATTTGAAAGAGCGAGATCTAGGACGCGGTTTTCCAAGCATCTCTATGGACTTAGGCCACATTTGGCCTATTGTACACCCGAACTAAGAATTTTGCCTATCTGGGGTAATTCTAACTCCAGTAGTGATTTTTAACGTGTCACACATCGCAGTGGCACGGGACCTACGGCTTTACTTCTTATCCGACAGATGGCGCATTTTCAGATTTTTCACCACTAGAAAAATTTCGCCGACCTCGGCCAGGTTTGACCCCGCATCCCTCGGGTCTAACGGTAAATGCGCTAACCACTAGACCACCGAAGCCGGTTTCAGAAAGATTGCTACGACTAGAAATAAATAACGAGGAAAAAGTAGAGAATACTATAATAATAGCGTACGGCCTAAACGAAAACGACTCCAAATAAATTAAGGACCATTTCTGGGATGCGGTACAAGTAGAAGTAGGTAACAAGAGAAGCAAATTAATAGTAGTAGGACATCTAAACAGATGCGTCGGCAACAACATATAGGAGTCGGAAAATTCGGAGACGACACAGAAAGCATGGGAGAAAAACCAATCATTGATTTAGTGGAAGTCAAGATGAAGAAACAATAATATTTGAGCTTGAAACACAACGCCGGCCACTTCTTAGGATATGTTCCAATAATGATATCTATAATTTTCCCGTTTCCTTGTGCTCTTTCTCTTATTTAGACGATTGTAATCTTGTCTACTCAGATTACCAGTAGCATGCATTTGTAGCACCATATCTTAAGAGCTTCTATCCTTTTATTTTTACTAGTGGCGATCGTCCATATCTCACATCCATCCATATATTGCACTGCTTCCAACAAATGGTTTTTCCTATTGGTACTGTATTGTATTTTATTTGAATAAACGAGATCTAGGACGCGTTTTTTCAAGTATGTATCTCTACGCACTGAAGACATTACAGGGTTGGCTGTGAGTGCCACAAGACATGTTGTAGCTGTCATTTTACGTACCGGCCATACCTTGTGTTTATTTCGTTGAATGTAAACACAAGCAAAGTGAACTTCACTTCAAAGGGTATCTGGTCGCAATGAAACGCATATTAAAAAGTAAATAAACAACTAACAAATTACAACAATCAGTTTAAACAGATTTTGACAGGTGAATAAATTATTTTAGTTTGACAGTTGTTTAAATTGGCATTTGTTTATAGTTCAATCTCAGACATGCAAACATTTTTCATATGCCTCCCTAATTTGATTTTTTTGATCAGTTGTTATTTGATGTTAGCTACTTTTTCTTCTTGAGAAACATCACTTTGGTTTGTTGAAACCTTCTTATGGTTTCTGAATTAATCTTCTATTTCATGGTATGGTGCTTCCTCGGTCACATAACTCTTCTTCTACTTTCTCTATTATTTGTCCGACTAGTCTGATTTGTTTGTGCCCATTTCTACCACAAACTAATAACTACATATGTCTTAGACTGATCATGCCATATTCACTTATCAGATATTATTCATTTTATTGAGCGCTGCGCCTTAATATAGTGCTTCTATGTACAAATTAAATACCTTTTTTTAATCTTAGTTATCTCTGTGTGCGTTTCTCAGGTTTATTATCGCTTTTTGTTTCTTGTAGAATATTTTTATGTTTCTATCTCGGTATTTGATACCTTCTCTGCGCTGAACCTTAACAGCACATCGCACTTTACGCTATCGAAAGCGATGTATGAATTTTTATCTTTCCTTGTTCGATTTTCTATTATTAATCTACCGCTTCTTTTGTACCCGAGTTTCTCCTGGACCCAAAACTGATCTGTGAGTTGTCCTTCTCTTAAGGAGGATAAGGACAAGGGTTAGGCAACTCACCATATTAAGTAAAATTACTATTAGAAATAAAATCCTTTTATACGGTATTACGTTCGCAAAAATTTGTTTGTAATTATGCTTGATATTTTATTGTAATGCCTCGTGGTAGAGTCAAGACACGTACGGATTTATTTTTTTTCCAAAAGTGTCTCGTAATAATTAATACAAGGCAATTTTATTAATTTAATTAACCAGCAATAGATATAGCAAATAACTTACAAGGTACCGGAACCTGGCATTTTTAACTGCCGTTCTCCTTTGCAAGGCAGTGACAAAGTCTATTTTAGGCTGTAGGTCCTCTATGCTTGTGGTATTTTAAAACAGTAATACATGTATAGAAGAAGAGATTGTTAGGTACGTTTTTAGTGGGACCGCGGTGGTCGAGTGCGAGAACGCATTGGCCACTCGAGGTCACAGTAAATGCAGTTGCTCCGTTGGGGCGATCGAATCCCGACTGGGGCGACCGCATTTGCTTAGTTAAGTTTAGGGTGCATGTTGCATGAATGTTTAGTATG
>JABXWE010031423.1:0-12362 GCA_014611495.1 Limonius californicus
AAATAATACCTAAAGCAAAACAAACACAATTTCTTATACCTATTATTTTATAGGCGTGTAAAATTCTATAATCGCTTGAATTAATGAGCGACATGATTAACACATAACACACGAATGTCATTTACTTCGAGATTTAATTTAATCAAAGATAAGGACAAACAAAACCACCGACTCCGCATGTAACATTGTGTTGCAGGCAGTGCAATACAGAGTTGCCAGTTCATGGACGCAGTAAGTATAAAATGTACATTCTATATACGGAAAAGTGTTTATATTTAGCGCCCTCCCAGCGACTAATGCATTGAACTGTAATACCCTTCCCTTATACATCTGGCTAACAATATTGCGTCCATCAATTTTATGAATTTGCCGCTATATTTTATATGTTAGAGCAATGCAGGTTTGTCAGGTTGGAGAGAACTGTTAAGATGGTTACACTGCTTTTAAAATAAATTACGAAACAGCGGGAATTTTAAATTTTTATTAGCGATTACATTATTGCGTCCGGTATACGGCCGCAATAATTCGTCGGACGCAATAGCAACCGTAAATTGGCAATGTATGGACGCAACAATGATAGCAGGATGCATATATATATATATATATACACACACACACAAGCAAACCATGAAGTATAATACAAATATCATCGGCCAGCCAGTTGACTATCCCGCACCCATGGCGGTTTAAGCACGTACGAATATCCTGTAAGAACTACAATTTTCTTTAATAAAAACGCACAATAGCACACTTCCAGTACATATGCTACAATGTTACACATAAAAAACATAGGGACTAAAGCATACATCAAAACAATATGTGGTGCCACAAGAACTTTTATGCGGAAGAAAAGCGTATAAACCTCTATGGGTTTTGATGCTCATTTCCATACTATAATATGGCTCTCAAAGTTGAACATCCTAGAGAAAGGACATACAAAGCATACATACATCTAAAACGAAATATAGATGTGTGTGTGGTGGTAGTTCAGTTAGCAGAACATTCGATTTTTGAATAAAACGTCGAATATGGCTTGAGTTCAATTCCATAAAATTACTACATAACCTATAACACTTCTGCTGCAACCCACCATACATAATTCTCCAATCCGGTTCGCAACCGTAGGGTCCTAATGTAAAAATCTTCTTTGGATGTTCTATCGCACGAATATAACGTTAAACTGCAGATCCCCGTGTGGTGTACACACGATTACAAATTTAGGAACACAGCAAACCAGTACAGCTAGACATATAAGCTATAGATAAAGCTCAAGCATACTGAGAAAACTGTCGAAGCTTGTAAACCTAATGCCTGAGGGCAGAATAGAACGTAAGCTTAGTGCAAATAGGAGTTTTTCGATAGATTGGGGGAAATATACTAAAAGCAAAGCATCTAACGATCGTCTAAGGCTAAGGAAAAAATGAAATCTGAAATCTTTACAAATGCCCGCATCATGGTATTTGATAAATTAATTTAATTTAAAGAAAAATGTGAAAACTGTGTGAACAAGAGGTAGAGTAGAGTACTCCAGCCTTTATTTAAGTTTAAAAGCTTGATGTTCAAAACCTAAACGTAGCTAGCGGCAAGGATTCTTCAGTCTGTGACCTTTCAGATATGGTCTTATAAAAGTTATTTAATGCGAGGGTGGTTCATCGTTTATTGTACCTGATATAGAATCAAATTACTTAGACATTTCAAACAACTTTATTTCTCAACATAATCCCTTAAAAGGTTAACACAATTAGTATAATGATGATGCACAACTTGAATGCCGTTAGAAAAAAAAAACTCTGTCCTGCACTGCAAATCACTTGTTCACAGCAGCCATCACTTTTCGTCGTCCGAAAAATGAGTACCCCAATGTTCTTTTAATTTGGGGAACAGGAGATAGTCACTGGGGGCCAGTTCTGGCGAATATGGGGGTTGTTCTAAAATTTCAAATCCAGTATTCTAGATAGCAGCTGTACAAATACAGATCTTGTGAGCGGGAGCGTTGTCTTGGTGGAACCGCGTTTCAATTTTCCATGCCATTTTTGTTTTACAGCCTCGCCAAATTTTGGTTTTGCGTAATAGTCTCCCGTTATTGTGTGACTGTGTGGTAAATAGTAATCAACAAGAACTCCCTCAGAATCCCAGAACACTGCTGCCATTATCTTTCCGTCCAATGAACACACGGAACTTTCGTGGGAGCGGAGAAGCACGGTGCCGCTCTTCCATACTCTGCCGTTTTTACTCTGGATCGAAGTGATGAACCCAGGTTTCATCTACAGTTACAAATGTTTCCAAAAATCCATCCTCGCAGCAGTGAGATACCTGGTCCGCTTCTGATCAGTTGTCAACATTTTCGGCATCCATCGTGCGCAGCCTTTATTCAGACCCAATTTCTCGTACAAAATTTTTTCAACGTTTCCAACGGAAAAGCCACATGTCTCAGCAATATATTTGACCGTGTCTCAGCACCGTATCAAGGACCAAATCAATATCTTCTTGAGTGGCGAGGGCCTTTCGTACTGTGACAAACCCTTCTTAAAAAGGTATTTTATCATAGCCCTTACCTCGAATTCTTCCATTTCAACAAAATCACCAGCACTACAGTAATATTAAATGTATAACTTTTATATACAAGAAGATAGGCACCTGCAACTTGATCAACACCTTTTTGTAGGAAAAAATTATTCGTTTGTCGATCAATGCTTTCTATGTTAGGGACAATAATTGATGAATCATCCTCGTATGTTCTTAAACTTTAAACACGCATTGATATTTATTTTCATTATCTTCCAGTTACCAAGAGTGTTATGAACATTTTGCCCATCCATCTACTTACCTTTCTGAATAACTTTCCTTGCATTGCGAATTTTATTAATCCAACCTGTACGGGACACACGTTGAATGTCCATAAACGCATACTATTTTACATTTTTATTTATTTATAAAATCAGAAGGCGTTTAGCTCTCACGATCACGGTGTGAATCAAAATTTAATTTGATTTCCTATTGGTTATAGGTTTAGCTGTTGATTATATCCAACCAGGTCTCAAAGATAAAATTGCCTTTGCATGGTGAATGGCAAACTGATATTTTTTTGGATTGTAAATAAGCCTATAATATTTTAAGTTTTCTTGTGCTACTTTAAATATGAATATCATAATGAGCAAAATCGTTACCTTTCTCAGATAATATAGCGGTTTTTAAAATTCATGTCAAAAGTTAGTGAGTTTTTCATATTTTCTTTTACTCATCTCATATTTGCAGCAAAATTAAGTCGGCGTTTTATGCGGGCACTGATAAGTATCACAAAAGTCGACGTTTTGGCGTAATTGTCAACCGGAATAATTTAAATTTTAAAAACTTTTTACAGCCTTGGCCTACGTGTTTAATAAAAATAAATCACCATCCCCCAGTCTATAAAGTGCATAAATTGCAAGAATGAACTCCGTTATTCCAGCGGGAATGTCATAAATACTTGTTAAAGCGGTCGCTGTGCAAAAACAATTAGACATTAGCATGCTATATGTTTTTTACTTTGCAACTTACCTTATTTAGGTTTTTAAATTGAAAGAGGAATTCGTATAAAGAAACACCGAGAAATTTTAACTTAAGAAAAATTTCTATCGGAGGTTAAAGCTAACGACCTGTCCATAATGATAGCAACAAATTAGTTTTTATTTTAGCTATGGTTTTTCGAGTTTTCTTGTATAAATCCTCAGAACGTCCTAAAAATCAAACGTCTACACTTTCATTGTACAAGTTTCCCGATTCATTTTTGTCCCGATTTTTTCGTGGAACTTCACAGCTTTTATCGCCAGGCGCTTTTTGTCCCCGTGTGTTTTCCTTCGACATCTCCGTCCTTGAGCGGTTTATCCTGCGAAAACACTTTCTCTATATCTTATCGACAGATAAGTTCGTTTAAGGTTTGGTAGTCTATTAGGTGCGACAAATGGATCTATTAGATTAGTGATATGCCGCACCCTCTTTGGACGGAGCTGGAGGGACGTGTTGATTGCATTTCTGTTCGCCAGTTTATGACCTGACCGCGAGGGCTTGTATAACTTGTTCCATCATTCTGATTGAGATAGCGGTGGACATTTCATTACCGATTTATCTTCACCCTACATGAACCACAGGATCGGATTTTCGGAAATCTCGAACAAAAGGCGCAATTTCGATGGGATGCGCTTGGCTTCATATCTATACAAGTGAAGTTTCAAATCTTTCCAACCTCACTAAGATAAAAAACAACTGAATTCGTTAACACTTACATACTTTTGGTAACGAAAATACTCATTTACTTACTGCATTTAGGGCGTTCTTCTCTTTTGCAGCTTAATTGTGGTTTAATATATTTAAAGGGATAAAATGTTCAGAATATTGCCATCGTGAATGGTGGACTTTAGAATTTTGCGAGGAGGCGTTGTCATGAAACATCAGACCGCAGCAGTTAACTTATCGCGACGTTTCTCGTAGTTTCATTTTAGTTGGCGTAATATTCACCAGTCATTGTGGTGTTTAGGATGTACGTATGTATTCTTCAACACCCCAAAATATTTTCGTGCCATTACTTTGCGAACTCAAAATTTCTTCATAGAACATTCTTTATATTCGTATTACACGGATGCTTGTATGGTTTCTGGATACCGGTGGTAAATTTACGATTCTTTAGCGGTTACAATCCGGTAAAAATGGATATACATTAATAATATCACTACCGTCGTCAAAATAGTGCTCACCAAATATAATGCCGGCGATAACGTCGCTGCCAAAAATAGCGATTTAAAGAAAGGTTTATCACACCCGGTAAAAGCGCTTCCACCAAAAATTAAGATCTTTTAACAGCATTTACCAACTAGCGATCAATAAAAATAGCGCGCAGTAAAAATTTTACTTGCTAAAAGTGCCCGCCAAATATAGCGTCGTCAAAAGTAACGCCATAAAAAAAAATAGGGCTCATAAACTATCGGGCATGGAAAATAACGCCCAGTAAGAGTTTCACTTGCTAAGGGCACCCACCAAATACAGCGGTAAATAAAACCGGCACCGCCAAAAACAGCGTCGTTACCATAAATAACGACATCAAAATAAGGTCATTAAAATATCACCAGAAAAGAATTTCGCTTTGTAAAAGCGCCCACCAGATAGAACGTTCGTGAAAAGCGGCACCGCCAAAAATAACGCCTCGCCAAATGGAGCACCGGGTAGTAACGTCGCTACTATAAATAACGGCATCAGAAATAAGGCCCATCAAAAATATCGCCAGAAAACAATTTATTTCTCGTTTGTAAAACCTCCCACCAAATACAGCGTTTGGTAAAAGCGGCGCCGCCAAAAATAGCAGCCGCGAAATGAAGCTCCGGATAGTACCGTCGTTGCCCTAAATAACGACGTCAAAAATAAGGCCATTCAAAAATATTGCCAGAAACTAATTTCTCTTTGAAAAGCGCCCACTAAATACAGCTTTCAATAAAAAGGTCTTGTCAAAAATAGCGTCATCAATAATAGCAACCATCAAATGGAACACCGGGTAGTAACATCGTTACCATAAACAATGACATCAAAAACAGGGCAAATCAAAAATATCGCCGGAAAAGAATTCCTCTTTGTAAGATCGCCCACCAAATAATGCGTTCGATAAAAGCGGCGCCGCCAAATATAGCGTCATCAGAAGTAGCGCCCACCATATGGAGTACCGGGTAGTAACGTCGCTACCATAAATAATGACATCAAAAATAAAGCAAATCGAAAATATCGCCAGAAAAGAATTTTTCTTTGTAAAAGCGCTCACCAAATACAGCGTTCGGTAAAAGCGGCGTTGCCAAAAATAGTGGCCACCAAATGGAGCTCTGGATAGTACCGTCGTTACCGTAAATAACGACGTCAAAAATAAGGCAAATCAAAAATATCGCCAGAAAAGAATTTCTCTTTGCAAAAGCGCCCACCAAATACAGCTTTCAATAAAAAGGTCGCCGTCAAAAATAGCGCCCACCAAATGGAGCACCGGAAAGTAACATCGTTACCATAAATAATGACAGCAAAAATAAGGCAATTCAAAAATATCGCCAGAAAAGAATTTCTCTTTGTAAAAGCGCTCACCAAATACAGCGTTCGATAAAAGTGGCGCCGCCAAATATAGCGTCATCAGAAGTAGCGCCCACCATATGGAGCACCGGGTAGTAACGTCCCTACCGTAAATAACGACATCAAAAATATCGTCAGAAAAATATGTATTTCTCTTTGTAATACCTCCTACCAAATAAATTTGATAAAAGCGGCGCCGCTAAAAATAGCGTCGTCAAAATATCGCATACTTAGCACTGGATAGTAACGTCGTTCACATAAATTATTATGAAGCTTTCACAGGCCTTAGAGGCCCATCGCTTCTGGTGTGAGACAAGGCTAAGCTAGTTTGTGCTATGCACAACAGGGCCTGACTCTGCGGGTTACCGTGTTGGTGCGTAACCATGCTTAACCTGTTGTTGTGTGTGCATGTTTTTGTTTATGGTCTTGTTACTCCTCTAATGCGACCGTAATACGAGGAGTGCCATTAATTTGATCCCCAATGGCAAATGGAGGTCAGGACCCAGGACCAACCACCCAGGGAATTAAAAAATTTCCGACCCTGGAGTAATTTGAACCGGGAAGCCTTTGGACTATTACATCCAAAGCTTGGCTCTCTACCACTGAGCCATCCCCGCCCTCGTTGGCATAAATAACGACATCAAAAATAATGTTCATCAAAATTGGCTAAAACGTCCACCAAATATGGCGCTGGTATAGCGGGTAAAAGCGGCACCGCCAAAAATAGTGTCAAAAACAGCCCATCAAATATACCGCCATGTGACAACATCGCTACTATGAATAGCGACATTAGAAATAACCGCAATCAAAAATAGCGGGCAGAAAGAATTTCGTTTGCGAGAAGCGTCCACCAAATATAGTACTGGCTAAAAGCAGCTCCACCAAAAATGACGTCATTAGAAATAGCGCTCGCCAAATATGGCACCGGGTATTAACGCCGCTCTCATAAATAGTAACATCAAAACTGCGCCAGTCAAAAATAGAATGCATCAAAAACGCCGAGTAAAAACATCACTAGGTAAAAGTATCAAAATTCGCGCGTCTCAGCCAAAATTAGCGACAACAAAATGGCGTCCGAGAAAAGCGTCGTTGCCAAAAATTTGACAATTATACTTGCCTTTCTTTTCAACCAAGTTAATGAAATGCTTCTAAATATAGTCGTTTACCAAAATTAAATTAAGTTAGTTTAAAACCTGTTTTGAAAAAGGAAGTGTCACTTTAAACTTATGGTAAGGAGATGACTGTAAGGGCTTTGCAAATGTACTTTTTTGTGCTTTCACTTTGCTGACTAGATTTGAAATGTAGAGCCGATTGGAACCTTCATCAGGAAAACGAGCCATATTAATTTAATGCTGAATCGTTACATTCAAAAATTGCCTTGATTGCCGTTCAGGGATTCTTGATTTTGCAAGTTCCACTCGCTTCTGCTTGTCTAAACCAAAGAGATCTCTCCCCACCCATCTTGCAGACAGTTTTGACAGATGAATATGATTATATATTTATAACTATTTTTTGGTCTTTTTTAATCTATTCAAACGCCCCTTCTTCAATTTTTACACAAAATAGTTTCCACCTGTTATAAAATATAACTTGGGAAGTCAGCGGTAAAAACAGTCATGCCATTTGTTCAAACAAACTAGAATATATAATTCATTATTACAGTATATTTCATAACATATTAGAAAACTGAATATAATTGGTGTAGTGATGGTTGCCTATACTTGCTTAAAATAGCTTCACCTGTATGCCTGCCACTCTCATTCCCTATTCTCTATGCTCTAATGCAACTTCCCTCGTAATATTGTTAAACTCAGTTGTAAATATCTGTAAATCTCTCAGTAATGTTATAATGATTTCATGATGCACGCATAATTAAACGCGAATTCGTTTATCCCACTCCAATTGTAACAAAATTCATAATGGGAGTGACAAGCATTGCAGAGCATTGTTCACTTCGCTCAAAATCACGCCACTAAATCCCCGTAATTGCTGTTAACATTGTGTTTTATACTAATATATGATTAAGTGGACGGTCGAAAAACGCTTTGATAGTTATCAGAACTGAATACAATAACCTGCCGTGTTAATGATACATTACTGGCATTTATATAAAATATGGAGCTTAGGTTGTTCCGACCTCGTTCTCATGTTTATTGATTTCGTTATATACTTAATTAACGCAAATAAATACTGCCGGCCAATTTAACCACCCCTTGAGCATTCATTTCATTGATTTCCGGAGTTTTGAGGGTTATTAACGAAAAATTTGCATTGAAGTAGGATTATTCTGGGGTATTTCGATTAATCTTTACCTCGTTTTTAAAAGCTTTAAAAAAAGCTTTGTAAGCTTTCAGGATTCAAGCGCTTTCCTGACAAACACCGTACGAACCTTTAATACAAACTGGTTTCGGCCATTTCCGAGTACCTATATTAAAAACACTTGTTTAAATAGCTCGTTTTTCGCTATTTTGTTTAACCGCGTGATTAAACAAGTCTAGACTTATTTTCAAACAAAAAATCTAGTATTTTATTAAAAGGTGCATGGGATATAAAATATTTGCGTTATCCTGGAAGTTTAAATAACAATTCAATTTAACCTTTAAACGAGAAACGCGCGCCTTTGTGCTTATTAAAAAGAAAAGTGTTTTCCCGTCCTATTTTCCCGAGTGTCTCATAAATTTCAGATTCCTTCTTCAAATGGATGTTAATTAAGTTTAATAAAAACTTTGGTTTCAGATTTTTCATTTAGATTCGCCTGCAGCAACTGTTGAATTAGGTACGTGTGAGTGGATATCATCGCCATCTAACAAAACTCTTCGGCGGAAATTAAATTTTAAATTAAAATAATTTTGTATAGGCATTTAATTGCCGTCTAAAGTAATTATCCGAACTTGCTTCAGAATTTAATTACAATTAAGAGAGTTGTTTTTAGGAAGGTAGAAAATAAATTCGCTCCGGATTCTTCCTGCTGTTTTTCTAATCAGGTCTCCTTTTTCGGATACTACGTCTCCATCTTAATTATTCTATAGAACTTCTAACAATTGCAGGATAATTTTAACGAAATAAACTAAACTTTTTCAGAGTACGTGAAAGTTATAGAAACTAGTAATATTCTACGGATATCTTACTTCTCTTGCATCTACAAAGCATATTATCATTTTCTATGACAATAGACTATTACAGGGTACGATTTATAATATAAACAAAGGTAATTTCTTTAGTGAATGGCTATTTTAAGATATCTGAAAACAATGAGAAGCGTTTATTTGACAGAAAATCATTGCAGATATTACGATTTTCCAGGAGAAATTTGAGCTAACTTATGAACGAGATAATAATTTGAAAATTAACTTTTGTAATATTCTTCCTAAACCAATAAACTCGAGTTTTTAAATAATTGGAACAAATGACGATTGTCGTATGAATGATGTGTTTATATTAAAATAATGTATTGCAAGCTTCCGTTTTTCCTTGAGAAATTAGAACTAATATTATATGTATTGTGATGGATTTTATTTACTTGTTTGTTTGAAGTCAAATTATTTATTTTCAAAAGGATACTCGTGCATGGTATCTTGTCATGGGAGTCGGTATTCTTTTCGTATAATAAATTAGGGCAGGCTTTAATACAGTTAACTACTTGTCCGGTTTGAGAAACTGCAAAACTCGTATTTTATGATAAACCTACAACAAGAAGAATTTTAGTCAACATCTTATTATTAAGAAGATTCTACGATAAAATGCATGCACAGGAACATGATATAAAAATCATAAGATACAATTTATAGCTCAGTATGAATAAATTTTGGATCATAAAAGGAAGATGCAGTTATTTTGAAGAAGTTATTTTGGAAGGATGAAGCTTGAATTTTGTGTTTTAAGTGTCAGTGTAATCGGGGGCAGTTTACGAAGTGTGGCTGTGAAATTATAAACATTTTTAAATTAATTATTTTTTATGTCAAAATTTTATATTGTAATTATTTATTTTAGATCAATGTGTCATTTGGTTAATTTTAGCATGGTTGATATTTTTAATTTTGTTGGTTAACAATTATAACGAGTTGATCAAATTTTGTTGATCTGTTAAAAGTTTAACATGTGTAAAGGCATTTAATTAATATTTGTACTAAAATCATATACAATTTCTGCTTTTAAAGAAAATAAACTTACGCTAAAATTGAACTGTGTTTATTTGAAAGAAGATATGGATTCGTTTGCCTGTCCAGTTTATTTTTGGTCCATGGCGGTGACAAATTCTGGGCTTTGCTGATCTACTGACACTACTCCTGCACAGATTGAAAGACGAGTAAGAAGAACGAGTTAGTAAAGGTATTTCAAAATTCACCAATCTAGTAAATTCTACTGAGCCAACGGACCCATGTGAAGAACACCTCAAGTTTATTATCCTGTACTTGAACAATTTAGAATACGAGCTCTAGAACGTTAATCAAACGTTCTAACTAGGTGCAGTTGACATTACTTAAAACCGACTTGAATTTAGCAAAGTATTAAGGTTATTTTTGTATAAGCATATTTGGTAGCATATTTTCAGTATGATAAGAACCTACTATCTGTGACGTAGATGTCTGCATGCTCGAGCTACCGTGGTTGATTGAATTAATTTTGGAGGCAAATTTTTTTTTAAATTGTCACTTGGCGCCCAATTTTACATTAAAGTAGCAAGTCATAAATCTATAATAATTAAAATTACGATTGCTGTTGTAGTGGTATAAATATTTAATAATTTAAAATTTAATTAATTTATTTTTGGTCGAATTGAGTAATTATAACAATATGTCATAAGCCAACTTGGGGTTTTTATGTGTTAGTATTATAACAATATATATATTCTACTGTGGAAAAGTTACACCCAACTATTTTGCTCACTTTTATATTTCTTTTATCGGTTCCAAGAAGATATTCTGCTGTTCACGTTAAAGATAGAAATACATCTGTGAGTACACAAGATCCCACTGTTTTGTAGTCTCATATACTTGTGCATTACATAGTGGTAGCCCCTCTCTGTTTCAATATTCCGGAGTCAGTCAGGCCAGTGACCACTCCGGGTACCACTTTCAGTTTCGTTGGCGGGTGCGCTTCAGCCGGTTGCGGTTTGTTTCGTTTCGCGACAGTACGTACCTCGTGCACTGGTGGTAGTAGATAACATAAGTCTATTGTATGTAAATGAGACAAACACTAATTGGAATTGGAATTTACAGTTTTTTGTCTATAGTTACATGAATATCTTTTTTATCGATATACTTCTGCACCAGGAAAGCAATTAAGGTAATTTTCGACTACCGTTGGTTTTGGAATATACTAATAATAAGTGATTATATAATGATTTATTATATTGAATGAACTGTGTATTATTAATAACATTATTTTAATAATGGTGGTTTCAACACCCAGGAAGACATTTTGACAATTATTTTGTGCATTTTCAAATTTATTCAAATGTGATAGATTTCTGTGGATTATTTTAAACTGTTGTATATTATATTATTATTATTATTATGAAGCTTTCACATGCCTGTATATTATAAGGGCTCGAAATTTTTTTTATAGTTTTACTAAGAGCTAATAAGAAAATAGTATAAGAAATATTTTGTGTAACTGTACTAGCTCTCCTATTGTAATATAAAAAAATTAATAAATTTTAGAGAATTTTTTGACTATGTCCTATTACATAACCTTACAATTAAAACTTTAAAAGTTAAATCTATTCTCCGAAGCATATATATTCACTAGTTATTGCTTTTCTAAGCTAATGATATGTAAAAGACATTAATTCTAGATTTCTTCAGGTTATTTCCTGTAAGAATAGTTGCAATTTGAAGTTATGCGCTTAATCCGGTTTTGGTATGTTATTATGAAGTTCCCCATCGTTAAAAAAGTACTTACGCCTACAGCCTTTGAACAGTTTTATTGTGGGGCATTCCAGGTTGGAGTTATTAGATCAAATATTTGACTGTAATAAATATACATACGGGGTGTGATAAAACTCAAAATTATATAGAGTGTGGGAGGGCACCTTATATACAGGGTGATTCTGAACATGTGCGAAAAAACCACGTATAGTTGCGGTTATTTAACACCTAAATTACCTAGTATTTTTGTTTTGATTCGGCTCCGTTACGGAGGTATGTTAACTTATATTAATTCACCAAAATGTATATAACTTTATTGTCTCTTCTCCGATTGTGATAAACATCATTATTTTGGAAAAATAACAGTTCAAGCTTAAAGAGAAATGTACAGTTGACTGTGAAAAGTGGATAAAATCT
>JABXWE010031425.1:0-13354 GCA_014611495.1 Limonius californicus
CGACAATGCTAGGCCTCATGTTGCTAATGTCGTAACAGAAAATCTTCAACGAAAGAAATGGAGGGTTTCTAAAACCCGGGGCTATAGGGCGATAGGGCTATAGGGTGAATGCTCTAAACATTCACCTTATAGCCCCGATCTATTGCCTTTGCGATTTCCATATTTTTGGACCGCTGAAAGAGGCGTTAAAAGGTCGGCATTTTGAGTCTGACGCAGAAGTACAAATAGCTATGGAACACTTCTTCAATCAGCAGCCACAAGAATTCTATGAGCAGGATATACGTGGGTTAGTAAAACAATGGGATAGGTGCCTTAACTGTGACAGTAATTATTTCTAATTAAATTGTTGAATACATTTTTTATAAAGCAAAGATGGGTTTCAATCGAACACACCTCGTAATTTCTAGGCAGTTTTCAATTAAACATCTGTAATACTGCTCTGTATTTTAACAACTATCACTGGTTATGTTTTTACACCAAGATTTTTAAACAGTAAGGGAATATGCGAAGCATGAACATAATACTGGAGACTGAAATCGTTATTGTACACATTGTTAATTTCAACGGGGTATTAGATACATAAACAGTTTATTAAATAAACCCACAAAACCGTTGTATCTAAGTACTAAACGTAATAATTAAATGTGGTATTACACATGAATTATTTTCACAACGCCATGCATTTTTAATTCTCTTCTGTAGTTATCAGTTTAAAACGTTATGCACATAAAGATTATAAGTTTACAGGTTAAATCCAAAGTTACCCGTGACACACATTTTTCAATAGAAAACCGTCAAAAAAGTTTATAGCCAATAATAACACCAACGCAAGCAGTAAGAGAATAGGTTAATTTTACTTTATCTATGTATGTAACCTACTAAATGATTACCATTTACTTACAAGGCAATACCTGCGTTAATAATTTATAAATCAATTTAGTGACTATTTTTTATCATGAACTTGATTCTATTTCATCTACATCTTGTTACGTAAACATTGTTAACAATTTCCGAACTATAAATTGAAAGCAGTTGTATTAGAAAGCTTCATTTGCTTCACCTTCAAAACGATTACATAAAGGAGAAGGTTTCCGAGCGAAATTTTCATAAATTACATATAAATGCATGCAGAGTATATAAGCTTATCCAAGCACTACAAAACTTTTTGAATTTATGCTCTTTGCATGGCACATGTGAATATGGTTTTAACTAAAGCTCTTTCCGTTGTGGTTTTGGATAATTTCCGGGCGTCCCGGAGTCGACCCTAGCGGACATGCATACTGCACCCACTCGCATCCGGTTACTCGCCCAATAACTACTAAATTTTCATAAATACTAATGCTTCCTGGATATTTGCCAGATAATACTATTCGGGAGATAATTGGTTGGAATAAATCTTATTATCTTGATTTATTGCTTGTAAATTGATATTTAACGTAACGGAAGCAGTAATTCAAGGCATGATTCCGACTTTATCTGGTCATTCTTCTCTCGTACCGATGCAACACCATTTTCAGTGCTTCTAGGATTTCTGGGAGACGAAGATGTCTATAAAGGTCATCGTGTTCACTTTGTTGGTTTGCGGCAATTGTAACAATTGACTCTAAAAGACATCAAAAAAATTAATATCATACAGAAGATTTTCTATAAGGCAAGCAAAGCATTAAAGTCTAAACCTAAGCCATACAATTTATAAGATTTACATATCTGAATGTATTACATAACATCCTTAGAGATTATGACATTCGATAAAATTTCTAAAATTTTTACTTGACAAAGGTAGATGAATTCTATACAATTCTTTGAATATGCTGAGTAAGTAGAGCAAAGGGGGTTTAGCTGTCACTAAATTGGAATTTTCATTACCTAGGTACTAGCAATAACAACTTGATAGATTTAAGACTGCAAAAATCTTAAATAAGACTATATATAAAAGTTAGCTATAGAAGCTGATATTATAGACAGAATTGAACAAGCATGCAGGCATTGAGCTTTTCTAGAAAACGTGTCTACAACTCGGAGCAGGAATGATAATGACTCATATGGTAACCTTTCCCATTCAACCCCTTTGGCTCTAGGTACTCCAAAAAACAACTTTAAAATGGTAACACCCACTTTGTGATACCTAAACGAAAAGCTATTAGAAAATGCTATGCAGTAATAGCAAGCTTTTTTTTCCCTTCTCGTTCGGAAATAATAAAAAAACCCGGAAAGCTTCTGTACCAATTATTGTAATTAAAATAATCCAGAATATAGGATTGGCCGAAGAGGACCAATCGAATGATCTCCAGGCATACACAATAAATCACATAGAAAGAAATCTGCCCGATATTACCAAACCTATTAAACCTACAACATCTAATGAACTTAAAGCCATAATAACTAAACTCCCCAAGCGAAAATCGTCTGGGTATTACTTAATACCAAACGCAGTCCTAACACAGCTAACCAGGAAGACTCTTGCCTATCTCTCGACAACATTTAATACATGTCTCAGAACAGCTTACTTCTCAAGGAATTGGAAACATGCCCACATCCTGTTACTCCCAAAGCCAGGAAAAGATAAAAAGTGTATTGAAAACTATAGACCCATCAGCCTACTGACATCGCTGTCCAAACTTTTAGAAAATGTGATCCACTCTCGCTTTATTGACAAAGTGTCGTCTCTTAACAACATCCCACCATTCTAATTTGGTTTCAGAAAGACATATTTAACAAACCATCAGCTGCAACGAATCACTGAAGTAATAGAAGCATGTTTCGAAAACAAGTGCTACACAACAGTAATATTTCTTGACGTAGCACAGGTCTTCGATAGGGTTTAGATAGAAGGCTTGAAGAGTAAGCTGCTCAGTCTAAACATACCCAATTACCTCAATGTAATAGCTTTCTCATTCCTAGAAGACAGAACGTTTGCTGTAAAAATCAATCTTGCAGTCTCCAAAACTAAGAACATAAGAGCTGGAGTTCCACAAGGCAGTATCTTGGGACCACTACTACTCAACATTTACACGTCTGACATACCTGCAGTGAACGCCACCTTAGCAACTTTTACCGATGAGACGGTCATACTAACGCAAAGTTGTGATCTCACACAAGCTATCTCTCAATTTCAAAGGGAAACTGATAAAATGTATTCATGGTTCAAGAAGTGGAACATCCAAATCAACTCCATGAAGTACCAAACCAAAATATTTACACTGAAACGCATTCGTAACCCAACCAGTATCAAGATCAGTAACAACGATATTAAATGGATCCCCACGGATAGTGCAGTGAAATATCTGGGAGTGCTTCTAGACATGCGGCTCACATGGAAACTGCACGTTAATCATAAGCTCAACCAGAGCTACGCAGGACTCGCACAGTTATACCCGTTAATTAATAGAAAATCCACATTGAAAACGAAATGTACAACTCTAATGTACAAGTCCCTAATCAGACCATTGACTCTGTACGCATGGCTAGTTTGGAGCAATACAGCAAAAACTAATATAACAAAATTACAAAGACTTCAAAACAAAACTATTCGAATTGCAGTAAATGAGCCTTGGTATATCCGAAATGAACAGTTGCATTATGAACTGGGTATCTCAACAATTCAAGAATATATCAGTGCTAGTACGGAGAAATTCTTTACTAACATAAGTGCTTGTGGCGGAGCTGTGCATAACATCGGCAGAAGGAACATTCACACCCGACTAAAACGAAAACTACCCCAGGACTTGTTATCAGACGAAGACAGTGACTAACCTTACAGTAATCAAAGGTACCAACATATCTCAAATGTTATTATAATTAGTTGTTTGTAACGAATTCAACACTACCATGTATAACACAAATGCTGTTGATCTGGTAATAAATATATTTAAAACAAAGCTATGTAATGAGGTATCACCAAGTAGGTGACAAACTTAAAATTTTTGTTGGGGTATCTAGAGCCTAAGGGATTGAATGGGGAAGGTCATCTTATAAGTCATTATACTCCGTGTTATAGAAACGTTTTCTAGAAAAGTTCAATACCTATTTTACTTCCAAAGATATAGCACATGTACGTTTTCATATGTGTAGGTATATGAAAACGTACGGTTTTTATATTAAAACATGTTGCCAAGGCAGAATAAACTCAAATTATAACACCATGTAATGTAAACAGTTTAGAAACAATTAAAAACCAACAAAATCACATTTACGATAATCACACAACTTTGAATGTCTACAGAGAATTAGAAATTACTTTCCTTCATGCTTCTGAAAATATGTTTTCAATGCGAAGAAAACGTAGCATAAGCATTGTTTCATATGACCCTCTTTTGTGGACTCTTTTTAGATGTGTAACAAATACTCCAACCTAGTGATACCTAAACTACTGTTAAGGGACTTTATGCGGTTCTATTAATTAAACATCTTGGAAGAACTTATATATTCAAATTTGCCAATTCAAACGCCCACTTTCAGCAGGTGTAGTAAACTTCAGAAAACTTACGAAAATCGTAGTCTCTATGGATGTAAAGTTATAAATTGAATTGTAAATATTTGCTACTCTAGAATAAATATAACTGTAGCAACATAAATGTACTTTGATAACCAGTAAATAGTTCAGCAAATGTTTTAAGGTATGCATTAAGTACATTGACTTTGTTTTCAGCAGTTAACCCTCTTGAAAATTAAGTACTTAAAAATTCGTTTACGTCTGATTTCTCTGAAAGGTAAATTAATGACAGGCTATTTTGAACTGGTGGATATTTTTTTCAGGAAATTGAATATAGGGCTACACGGAAACGATTTCTAAAAGCGATACAATCAAAGTTCAGTAGGTTGGGTATACAGATGTGTATGGTGTTAAGAATGTAAAGGGCTCAAGTGAAATGCAACAAAAGCGAAAATTTATTAGCTTCAATATTAATTCAAAAAGGAAACTTTCTCGCAGCAACCCCTCGTCCTTACTGTACAGTCGACAAGGCAATATTTGTTACGCCTTGACGCTCCCTAACGCAGGGATCTGCAAAGAAATGAACGCGAAAATCAATCGTTTCTATTTGGCACTTGTCGAAAACTGCCCAGTTACTCTATTCCGTCTCTAATCAATAATTTTGCGTATGTACGCCAGGGAACATCGATCAATTCTAGAATTAATAAAACGGAGCAGTAACAATAAAACGAAAACTTGTCGTTCCTTTGATCTGATATAAATCGAAATTTTCGTTTAAGGACTATAGAAAACTTTATCCTTTTATCTGTATCAATCAAGTTTAGCCATCATTCGTAGCACATCTCGTTCAATCGGTTAGCAGCTGTTCTAAGAACAAGATGAAGTTAACGTGATATGTTTACCTATAAGTTCACAGGGTAACTTTTTCGCTTTTCTCGCTTCAGCCGTAATGGATCCGGTATGTTCCGGTTGTATTGTCAACCTTAGCGCAATACAACGTTTCCGTTTCAGAAAGTTTCTGATGAACGCAGGAAACCACCTTGCCCCTATAGCTTTGAACGAAATAACCTTTTCGAGTTGCCTTAAAAACTCGGCCTGCTTTTCCAGTCTCCTAGCATGGCCCTCCTGCTGCAGCCCCTGAATATCGCTGACAGCCAGCCCGACCATCAGATTCATCAGAACAATACTCGCGAGGATTATGAAAAGCAAAAATATGAATCTAGAGGTGGTTTGCAAACGTTGAGGTGTCTCCTCGGAATTTCCAAATAAGTCAGCGTATTCGAATTCCCCCATCATCATTACTGTTGTTTTCACTATGGCCCGCCAGGGGTTGGTAAATTGTTCGTAATTGCGAAATTGAATTGAGAAGCTTAGAGCAAAACCAATTACAAGACACACAAAAGTAAACAATACCTAAAAATACAACAGATTGAATTCTCCTCTGACGTTAATTTGATTTATTTACCTTGATAACGTTTTGTAAAACCGCCGCAAACATTAACGCATAATAGCCATATGTTGGAAATCTTCCAATTAGAAGCATTAATTCTGTCCATGCTAGCAGAACAGCGATGCTTGTAGCGTGTAAGATCCATTTGGGCGTACCTAGAACAACTTGTGCCTATTAGTTTAATTCTATAATCTACCAATACTTTTTTGGTCAAGTTTCACTCACTAGTATCCACGTCTTCAATACTTTCGTCATTAAAACCGGAAAGCGCAACCACCAAAGACAATACTGTACCAGTTAAATTTATCCATAATTAAATTTATCCATAATTCGTATTGTTTCAAAAAATTTCTTCGAACCAAAGTGCACTATAAAAAATAAATAACAGACTTATTCTAATGGTAAGGGATTATTATTTATAAGAGTTGTGTTCAAATGAGTAAAACAGTAAATTTAAATCACATTGAAAGCTAGACCTATCCATAGGCTGAAGGTCTGGAGTTCAATTCCTAGTACCGCAACAACAGCCGTTCTCCCTCGCAAGCCAAGGCAAACCAGCAAGGTATTCTAGTAAATCTTCTCTGAAGTAGAAGTGTTTACACTTTCCATAAGTGGGAGCCCACGTTAAACTGTAGGTCCTCTGTCTATGACACGTTAAAACGCGCATCACACACATGGGAAAAAATATATTATTTACTCTACATAAATACTTTAGGATTGCCACATTGTTGCTTTTCCCTGTTGTGGTTATAAGAAATATTAAATTTCTGAAAAAAGGCAATCTTAGTATTAAAATTATATTCAGCACAGAACATTTGAAAATAAAATAAATTGGAAGCAGTTTATAGTCGCCGATCATTAGCTTCCGGTGCTTATTTTGTTCTTGTTAGATCTGTCATATCAAAACCGTTTCTCCTTTATTTCAACCGCACTTGGGTACACATTTATTACTTTAGTTGGTGCATCTACTAGTAGAAGTTTTATATATAAATTGGGTATATTTTAAACCATTTACTGAAGAATAATAGTATAGGAGCAATGCTTCATATTTCCAGAAAGTATAAAAGTTGGATCCTTGTTAGCAGTAGAACGCTGACACAAATATACCTACAATTGTAAATACGTCTACAATGTTTAAATTGTGGGAAAATTAAGGATTCGTTTTTGATAATATATCAGAAATAGATATGTCAAAAAATCCACAGCCTGTTGAATTGGTTATCAATACAATAAATACGTTCCTGTATATAAATGCTAATGTTTGTTTTCTATTTTCTGGATTTGTTAATTCCTCACTTTCGCAATTGTGTTTTGATAGCCGCAAAACATAACGAAACAAAATACTGTTAAAAGCATAAATATTTATAACACTCTGCGTAAACTATTTTTTTCTTGCCGATCATAACATTTTCCAGTTCCTTCTTTGTTGTGCTCATGTTTCTGTTTACATAGACAATATTTCTATATTCTATAAATAAATTAAGCTCACATTTATTGGTTATCCGTTTCATATCCTTAGTAGTACAAAATTTAATGCCCAATCATACATACCGGGTTAAATTTAAATTTTCGATTCTAAACTGTCATTTATAATTGGAAGTTCTAAATCTTAAAGCTATAACCGTTCGTTTTTTCCTGAAAGAGAACCATAATAGCGAACGAACGGTGCTTCAGGATCCGCGGAATATAATCGATTTGTTTCAAAAACGTCCAGATATAAATGATGCCGCGAGTCAACTGATACGGCCTCCTTAGATTCCTTTTACGTTTCCAGTTTTGCATTGCTCCATATTCATATCTAATTCTGGATCTCGTTTCTCCTACCTCCGTTTCTGAATTTGATATTTAGATTTAAACATTCCGTGGAGTAGTACTTTGTTTACGATGACACTTTAGGACTCTGCTTTTATTAAACCCGCTCTGCTCGGCCCAAATGGTGGCATTCGCAGGGGTAAAATATTCGATTTTAAATTTTACACACCCTTACAGAAGTTTATATCAGATGTGGATAACGCAACCTTTTAGGAAAAGTTACGAAAATATTTAATAAGAGAACTCTTCTGATACCTTCAGCGTCGTTAAATGGAAAGTTTGTTCAATTATTACTTTTTTGATATGTTGTGTGATAGATAAACTTATTTTATTAAAGCAATCAGTCTTGATGTGAATTACTTTCTGCGTTAGGAAGATGTATCTTCGACCTTGTTCAGTTGAAATAACATTTCTTTTTCTTTTCAAATACCGGATTAGCTCTGTTCCAGTGCACAAACACACGAGTCTGCACATCGTAAATTTGGAACTCGTTTTAATTTTGCTGCCTAAATGAATTGCTTAAATTACGCAGTACCTACTTGTATAATTGCATGTCCCGACAATCCACCAGCTGTTACAATTACAAAATATCTGGCTACATTTGTAACAGCCTCGAAACGGCCGGGGTTATGAATGAGCAACACCACATACGCTGACAGAGACAACACGAACGCCATGTAGCTATATATGAGAAGGAAGAAAAATTGACGTATTTTTGCCCATTTCAGACGAAGGAACGATTCTGAAAATTTATTATCAGTCAATGTTACTTTAAATTTACATTTGTTCGTACCGATCAGGGGATGCTGCAGAATTTCAACTTTCTCCTTCTCGCTCGCTGCAACAAGTATATTTGATATAACATCCATCTGGTGGTCGTTACCGTCCGGTGACAAAATACTGAAATCTGGAAGCGATAATTGTTCTAATTAACACAACGTTTGTAGAACAACCACTTTCGAAATGAAACTAATATAGCACGCACCACGAAAATCCACACTGGCATTTCCGTTTGATAGAAGCCTCGATCTTAGTTATTTTGCTCAAACGGAAGGACAACTTTGACAAATTAGACCAAGTTTTACTTATTCTCCTAGATGTGTTGCTTCATGTGCAAAAAATCACAATCATGTAAGAACTTCTTTTGTGCAAGATATTTTTGTGGTGGTTCACAAAAAGTTAATGTTACATAATCAACCAAATCTATTATAATGGTTGGCTGTGGAAAACAAAATATGCTATAAATATACTCGAATTATGTCGTAGTTATCGCAATATGGCGCAATTGCTACAATTGCTTATTATTCTAATACTTATTTACCTATTACTCTAAAAATGTAACTTAACATTCCCAGGGTTTACGATAGCCGTATTAGTTTCTTGAAAATTGGTAATAACTGGCACCTAAAACTGCTTGTCCAACTTTGAAGATTCGATAAAGGGTTTTTTAATCTTTAATACATAAAACTACATATGTTGCATTAAGAGGATCTATCAAGCTCTACATTGGAACTTTTTGTGCATTTCTAAAATATAACATTATTCCATCTAAATAAAGGATTGTTTTAAGAACTACAACTGAATGGACTATTCTTTTCCATTGTCTTCTATCCTTTGCTATCCTTTGCTATCCTTGTGGCCTCTTTCCATTCCACATTTCTCTTCTTCAGTGCTTCCGCCACTGTTTCCTCCCATGTTTTCCTTGGTCTCCCTCTGCCTTTCTTCCCTTGTGCTTTTGATTCCCACACGCACCTCACTTGTCTGTCTTCACTTTATCTTATAAGATGCCCAAACCACCCAAGCTGCTGTTGCTCAATTCTTGTTGTTATGGGTTATACATCTAACTCTTCTCTTATTTTCTCGTTCCGTATTTTGTCCCTTCGTGTTACTCCTTTGACCCGTCGTAGGTATGTCATCTCCATTGCCTGGACGTTGCTCTTCAAACTTTTGTTTAGTACCCAACTTTCGCGTCCATAAAGTAGGCCTATATATTGTCTTATACATTGTCATTTTTGTTTTCATACTTATTTCTTTGTTGTCTATAAGTGTTTTGTTGAGAGCATGGTACGTTTTTGTAGCACCATTGATTCTTTCCTTTACTTCTTGTTCCATTTTCCCATTTCCTTGTATTATCACCCCTAGACATTTCAAACTATCGACCTGTTCCAGCTTGTTGTCATCGATTCTTACGTCTATTTTTTTGTTTTTCTTGTTATGTTTTCTTCTAGTTGTTCTTCCCCTTCCGCACATATCATTAGATCGTCCGCGAATGCACATTCCGCTAGCTTTACTGGTCGTAGTTTTCTATAACCTACGTTTACTTTATGCACTTTTCCTTTTAGTTCTTTCATAATATCGTCCATGCCGATTATAAACAGTGTGGGATTCTACTGGGAACTCCTTTGATTGTAAATTATTTGTTCTTACGTACTTAGTTGCTGTTGTTTCTATATAAACTTTTTATTCCTCTCCTCAGTTTTTTTCCCACCTCCCTTCTCTTCAAACTATCCTATACTATTTTCCTTGGAATCCTGTCGAACGCTTTTTCCAAGTATAGGAAGGCCATATACACTTCTCTATTTTTGCTAGTTTTTTCTATTAGCTGTTTAATGGTAAATATGTGATCCTGGGTGGTTCTTCCCTTCCTGAACCAACTTTGTGAATCCTCTAGTTGTTGTCCTATTATCTCTTCGAGTTTCCAGTTTCCAATACATAATAAATTAAAATCTATAAATCATTAAAAGCTAGCTTTGTTACAGCTTATACAGCTGTCATCAAATCTTAGCTTGGTGTACAAGCAGAACCAATTGAGTTTTTAACTCCGGTACGTATTCATACTCTTTCTACTATATATAAAACAGTAAGTAAGACAGAATAAGCAAAACCCGAAAGAACCGAAACTTCGTCAAGCGTGTTGTCTTCTAACCTTATGTTTTCAATTTTTCCAAATATTTACACAAATATACAATATTTTGTTCTTCGTGTGCTGAAAATGTACTGTAAAGAAACGTGTACATTGTTTAGAATATACGGCGGTTGTTTTGCAAACATCTATGCTTTGATTTAATATTTTGGGGGGGGGGGGCTTGTGTAGCAGAAACTACAATGGAGTAATAACTAATCCCCTTTAGGCAGCCTGTGCAGTTTAACATATTTATCATCATCATCTTCGGTGTTGTAAGTAATCTATCTCTGAATGGCTTCCGCTTAGTGTCGCCAAGCTATTCGGGCTGTTGTTGCTCCCATCCATTGGTTTCCTGCAACCATTCTGCTGTTGTCTCCCGCCACGATTTGTTCTTCCCGTTCTTGGCTTCCACTTCTTGCTCCATCTCTAATTGTCTCATCTCCAGAGCTGTCCAGCCCACTGGAACGTTAAACTTGCGACACAATTATACGACGTTTGCAACTCTGGTTTGATTTCTTCTTCTAGTTGTTTTATTTTCTGGGCAGTAAGCGCACATCATTTTCATCTTAGTAAGGGACCACGTTTTTGAAGCATATATGTACTGCGGCAGAATACGTTGGCTATAAAATGTTAAAGGAATGTGGTATATTAGAACAGGTTTTGCAATTCTCCATACGCATCTCAAGCTAGCTGATTCTTCTATCGACTTCTTCTATCTCAGAATTCATCCTAATAGTCAGTCTTTTTCCAAAGTATATACATATATTCATCGACTGTTCCTATTAAGCCGCTTACTAGCCGAGTTGGTGGTACATCTTCTTCGTTAGCCATAATCTAGGTTTTTGGAGTGTTTGTTCTTAGTCCTACCGTTTGCGTTACTTTCTCTAGATCTATTATCATCTTGTTCATATTTTACAAATAACTTTCCATCAAAGCAATTTCATCCACAAAGCGTTCATCATAATCATCTTCTTCTTGTAGTAGTCTCATGGCCTGATTACTCTAATTATTATTCTCACGATGTCGACGTCCAGTAAGTAGTCCACCCAATGCTTTGGTGGTCTTCCCGGTAGTCTGCTGGTTTCTAATTTATTGTTATTTGCCATTTCGGGTAGTTTGTTGTTGGAAATTCTTGTGATGTATTCATTTCATCGCATTCGCTTCGGCATTTTCCTGACCACCTGATCAACATCTTGTACATTAAATGTTTGCCCTAAGTCTTCGTTCCTTAGTCTGTCCTGAATTGTATGACCTGATATCTGTGCAGTACTTTCATTTCCACAATACATAATAGTATTTCTTTGGTTAAGGTATTTGGTTTGCCTAGCCGTACCATATGTCATGATAGGATGGATATATGTTTCATACATTTTAACTTTAGCTCGAGTGTGCATCTCTTATTATATGTCTTTAAGACTGTTTGTCCCCTTTCTTATCTTTCAATACTACATTAAATTTTTCCATATTTCGGAACTTGTTACTTATCAAACATCTTGAAAAAACTTACACAGAATCCATCATTTTAAAGCAGGTGTTGCAGACCAAAAAGACCTAGGGCGTACATAATCTACGTAATTTCTAGAGTAATAAGTAATAGTAGCGGGGGAACCATACGTTAATAACTACACCACTGAAAAGAAAAAAAAATAGTCACTTTTTCGAAGTGATTTTGAATTTAGTTTCAGTTTAAGAATCTTAATAATTGAACTTCGTGTATGTGAACACCTACCCCTACCCCTAACAATTTGAATATAATACAAAAATACCATCAGTTGTACTTACCTATGCCAAATAAGTAAGGTATCTTAAGTGGCAAAAACTAAAGTAGTCTACAGATTATTATTACATGCTAGTGTACTTCTTATTAGCTGTAAAACTACGTCTTAGCATTATGGGTGAACAGAATCAAGTAGTACGAGAAATGAGAGGGCAGCTAACACCAATACAAGTTGTTCAAGCGGAAACTTTGCTACAAGAAGGGGGATCGTAGCTTTACGTGGCTAAAGAATTATAAGTTTTAGAGGGAACTGTGTGGAAGCTCTGTACACAATACAGGGAGACTGGTATTGTCACTAGACGTTCTGATAGTGATGGAAACAGAAAAACTACTGCAGGTGAAGACCATTTTCTCCGTTTGCAAGCCCTTCGCAGTCATACAGCTACAGCATCAGACCTTTAGGCAGACAATGGACAACTTACTTGGTGCACGATTTGTGGCCAAACTGTTCGCAATAGATTACATGAAGTTGCTCTAAGCTCCAGAAAGTCTGTTAAAGTGCCCACACCCCCCATAGCCCATTGTATAATACGATGACAATTCAACCGAGAATACCTAAACTAGCAACTGAGGCTCTGGCGACGTGTACTATTTACAGACGATTCTAGGTTCCTCCTGTCGGGTAATGATGGGCGTTTGCGTGTATAGAGAAGACCAGGAGAACGTTACGTTTCCAATACAGTGCGTGAAAGTGTTCCTTTTGGAGGCGAGTCGGTAATGGTATGCAGTGTTGGGTAGTATCTAGATACATGTATCTAGATACTGGATCTAGATACTATTCAAGTATCTAGTATCTGTATCTAGATACGTTTATAAAATTGTATCTTGTATCTGTATCTAGATCGTATTTAGCGGTATCTTTTTCATTAAACAATAAAAGATCCTAGATACATTCAAGAATTATAATTTATTTTATGTAGTTTTCGAATTTTATTAAAACATTTCTTCAATTTAAAATTTAGGACATTTTTGGACATT